>CAXHTJ010001263.1:0-172709 GCA_964019445.1 Populus tremula | reverse complement strand
CGGTTTGAAATCCCTCTAAACCGCCATGTCGTTCCAGCCTTGGAGACCCTTATCTCTCGTGTTTTTTTTTGTCTTTTTGTGTACTTCATACCAAAAATCACGCAACCTACTTCCATAGCGAGAAATTAGATTTTGAAACATAAATTTTTTTCAAAAAAAATCTTGTATTATTTTCGATGTTACCTAGTTGCCACGTGATTTTCCCACACCCTCCTCACAACAATGTCATATGCACTGTCTTAATCGAATTTTTCCTATGTATAAATAATTAATTTTAAATAAAAATAATAATTTATTTACCATTATATTAATAATTTATTATAAATAAGCTGGAAATTAGGAAATAACACCAACCTCAAATCATGGAAATAATGGAATCTCCATCGATGATTTAAACGCCGATGATATTACTCGGGCGGCCTCAATGTTTATGAACCTGAAAATAAATTAAATAAATGAAATATTCATTAGTTGTTGATAAATTATGTTATAATTAAAAAAATAACTAAAACCAAAACAAACTTACATTGAAAGGTCATCCTTCCAGTATGCCTCATACTTGCGGGTGAATTGATTCTGCTACGAAGGCTCTCCGCCTCTGCTCTGTGAAACCGTGCTGAAAGAAGCAACATCGGATGACGGCGCAAATGTCTCTTCTTGAGAGGCACCTAAGGATATGTCATCCTCGCTACTAGAAGAACTAGCTACGACCATATATGAGCGAGGAGTTGTGGATTTCATTCTACGCATCTGCATAATTTTATACGAATAATTATATAATCAAATTTGAATGTTAAAAAAAATTTGGTAGCACCTCCCCTATACTATAGACTACCCCAACTTTTTAAACCTGCAAATATTGACAATAGCCACAACAAATTGACCATATCTATACTAATCTTGCATATAACATAACATCTATACAAATAACATCCATACTAATTACAAGGTAAATTCAACAATAACAATTAAAATTCTACAAATTATTCAATTATTATGGAAATACAAACAATAAAATATATTAAAAAAATTAAAAAAAAACTCTAGACTAACAATTAAAATTAATGGAAATAATTAAAAACAAATCATGCAATAATATAGTAAAATTGAAGAAAATAATTAAATTTATTCCAACATATTTAATTACTAATTACAAGGTAAATTCGACATTAACAATTACAATTCAACAAATTATTCAATTATTATGGCAATACAAACAATAAAATATATTCAAAAAAAAACTTTAGACTAACAATTAAAATTAATGAAAATAATTAAACACAAATCATGTAATAATAGAGTAAAAATGAGAGAAAATAATTAAATTTATTCCAACATATTCAATTACTAATTACAATATAAATTCAACATTAACAATTCAACAAATTATTCAATTACTATGGCAATACAAACAATAAATTATATTCATTAAATGTTTTTTTTTAAATTAGACTTTAGGAATGAAATATGCTTACCTTAATAATGTGTTTATTTCAAGACTTTATCTACATTATAAAAATACACCAAAACAAAAAACATAACAAAAATAACAATAGTTAAAACAAAGAAAAAAAAATCTTAAAGTAAAATGAAGTAGAGGAAACACATACCTTTTAATTTGATAAAGATTCAAGTAAAGATTATAAGCAAAACAAACAAAAGTCTTGAAGGAAATGAGAGGAAAAAAATAAAAATAAAAATGAAAGGGGAATAACGGAGCAGATGAAAAAATGAACTAAAGGGGTGGTTACTGGGATTTATAGTGCAGTTTTACCAACGGAATCACCGACAGACATTAAAAAAAATATTATTTTAAATTATTCTGTCGGTGATGTTTTGAAAAACCATCAGTAACTTTTTAATTACCCTCTATATTTTTCACAGTTTGTTGGTAATTCCATCAGTGAATACACGCGGTCAGAGAAGCATTTAATGCCCCATCCTTTGGAATTCGCATCATTTGTTGGTGATTTTGTCAAGAATTATGACCTGCCGACAAAATACTGATGAACTGGAATTTGTCTACAAAGTCGTCGGTGATGGTTGTGGCATTTCCAGCGATGCTACTGTAAAATGACGATGGACTAAAATCCATCTGCAACGTCGTTGGTGATGGTTTTGGCATTTCCAATGATGCTACTGTGAAATTCCACGGATTGGAATCTGTTTGCAACGTCATTGGTGATAGTTGTGCATTTCCAGTGACGCTATTGTGAAATTCTGATGGACTGGAATCCGTCGGTATAGACGTCGGTGATAGTGCAGTGTGCAAGAAAGATGATGTTTGTATTGCCTATTTATCTTCCTGCAAACACTTAAATGATAAACTATTCATCGCACAAAACAATAACAACAATGCTTAAACAATACAAACTTATAAAATTAATATTTCGTGTTACAAAATATTACAATATATAAACAATATATTATTAACAAAGTTTAATTAGTAGTACACATATATATACTTACTAAATAAAAGGTCTTAGCTCATCATAGTTAAATAGAACATAATTGTGTGCTTGTCTGAACTCTATTTCCAACAAATATCTTCCTCTTACGATATTTTTAAGTGTGGGTCATCCAGGACTAGAGAATATTGACAAGTTCTCACTAGAAGGCACTTCACCGCCATCATCATACCGTGGAACACGATTGATTCTCATTCTCAAATGAGATTCGAAATAGTACGAGATAAATGTTGAGATCTCCTCAATAATATAGGCCTCACATATTGAAGCCTTAACATGCACCTTGTTCTTAACCTTTTTCTTAAGATTGAACAAGTACCTGCATTGAATTAATAAAAAAATTTCAATTAAGAAAAACAAAGAAAATACTTTTATATATGAATTACATTGCAACTATAATATCTAACCGTTCGAATGGGTACATTCATCCATACTGGACTGGTCCTCCAGCTTTTGCCTCGAACGGTAGATGTATGGGGAGATGCTCCATTGAGTCAAAAAATGGAGGGAATATCATTTCAAGTTTGCATAGTGTCTTGATGATATTCGTTTCAAGCCTTTCAATGTGATCAACATTCAAATTGCTGGAACATATATCTCTAAAGAAATGACTGATCTCCGTGAGTGCATCCCATATCCCCTTTGGTAACAAATCACGAAAAGCTAATGGGATGAGTGTTTGCATAAACACGTGGCAATCATAACTCTTTATTCCATACAATCTACATTCCTCTATATTAAACATCTTTGATATGTTTGAGGCATGTGCATCAAGAAAACGCAAAGTCTTAAGTCATTTGTAGACTATTAATTATGCGTTTTTCTCTAACATGAAGTTTTTGCTCTTGGTTTTGCGACCCGTGACCCATCACAAACCAACTCCATATTTTTATGGTTACATAACAAAGCTATATCCAATCTAGCCTTGATGTTGTCCTTTGTCTTCCCCTTCACATCCATGATGGTGTTGAAAATGTTCTCAAACACGTTATTTTCAATGTGTATGACGTCAAGGTTATGGCGAAGCAGATTGGTCTTCCAATAAGAAAACTCCCAAAAGATACTTTGTTTTACCCAATTATGAGTCAAACCAAAACTAAGAAACTTTTGCATACCTGATTGAAGACCAAACACAATGTCATCGTACTCTGATACAACATCATACAATTCTTTACCAGAAAGATATGGGGATGCAACATCCTTTTCAACTCTGCTAACAAAAAAATCTTTTTTGTTCTTTCTGTACCTGTGATTCGATGGCAAGAAATGACGGTGATAGTAAAAGAAAAAAAAGCTTTACCACCGTTTGTTAGCATGAATGTCTTGTTGTTTTCTATGCAGTATGGACATGCTAGTTTCCCATGCATACTCCAACCAAAAAGCATTCCATAAGCTGGGAAATCATTGATCGTCCACATCAAAGCCGCCCTCATAACAAAATTTTGTTTCCTCGATATATCATAAGTCAAAGCTGATCCGAAGGACTATAACTGTGCCAACTCATCAATCAACGGTCGAAGACAAACATCTATATTCCAGCTTAGGCTACTCGAACCGGGTATGATAGTAGATAAAAACATGATCTTCGGCCTCATACACATTCCCAGTGGTAAGTTATAAACCGTGGGTATGACCGACCAACAAGAATAAGAAGCAGCAAATGACCCGAATGGGTTGAATCCGTCTGCGCACATCCCATGACGCATGTTCCTTGATTCAGATGAAAAGTGAGGATGCACACTGTTAAAGTGTTTCCACGCTTCGCCGTTAGAAGGATGAACCATCACTCTATTAACCGCATCATGTGATTGGTGCCATGTCATGTGCTCAGCAATCCTTGGTGACATAAATAACCTCTGTAGTCTAGGTGTGATTGGAAAGTATCTGTCAGCTCTGTATTTTCTAGGTAGTATAACTTGCAGAAGTTAACGCACATGTCAATTTTCTGGTATCCTAAATCGAGGGGTTTCATCATGGACTTCACATCATAGTTCTCTTTCAGCCTGTTCCCTTAAGGTAAAATGCTTCTCGCCTATTCAATAATTTTGTCATACCCGACCTCACTCAACCCGTGATCTAACTTGATGTTGAGCACTTGTGCTACGGCCGATAATTTATTGTGGTTCGTGCAACCATCCCATAATGGTTCGTTAGAATCTTTCAACAAATCAAAAAACCTAGCTGCATCTGCATTAGGTTCTTCTATGATTAGACATTGATTGACATTATCTTGATTCATTCTCATTGCATCCATAAGCATATTCCTGTAAGGATTAGTGTTGTCATTTGTCGCTTCATGCACATTGCTAGCACTAGAATTTGACCCAACCACCCTTTCTCACATGCTCTTATTACGAACAAATACTTCTCTGTGTGCATACCAACACCGATAATTCTCTATAAACCCTTTTATGTAGAAGATGCATCATTATAACATCTGGATGCATATACTTTTTATTTTAACACTTCCTACATGGACCCAACCACCCTTTCTCACATGCTCTTATTACGAACAAATACTTCTCCGTGTGCATACCAACACCGATAATTCTTTATAAACCCTTTTATGTAGAAGATGCATCATTACAACGTCTGGATGCATATACTTTTTATTTTAACACTTCCTACATGGACGCCTAATACCGCCTCCGATAAAAATTTTGGGAATAGATATTGTAAATTAATAAAACCCTAAACCCTGTTACAATAATCCATCCTCCGCAATCCTTGGGGTGAATCTCGATACATCCATGACTTCTATCAAACCTCTATAAAATTATAATGACAACATGTATTAATTAACTATGTTAAGTAAATAAATTTGCAAAATTATATATTGGTTTACCTCGAAATTATCCAACAAACTAATTACAACTTCTAATAAATATTAAATATTCATTATCAATTATCAATGTCCATACAAATTAATACATATAAATTTACAAAAATTACAACTCCGCAATGCCATTGATAAAAATTAAAATGGACTCGTTAAATAAACTATTAATTATTTCAAAACAGCACATGTAATTCGGTAATTCAATAAAGTTTCAATAATTTACAAACAAATACAATTTTACAAAATCTAAAACAAACCATAACAAGTACAAAATTATACATTCATATACTACAAGTTTGTTTGAGAAATAACAGTAAAACATGTACATATACTAACAAATACATATACAAAAAAAAATGACATTTAAATGTTAAAATTTAAAAAGATAGAATTACTTACAAAATCTGATAAAATTCATCGATAAATCAGAACACGGATGTTGTAACCACAAAACTTCAAGAAATATGACTAGTGCTGAGAAGAGGGAGAATTTTTTTTTTTTAGAGGGGGGCTGGTTGTTTGTAGTAGGGGAGAGTTGGGATGGGAAAGAAGAAGAAGAAATAGGGGAGGAGAGGGTCGGCAGAGTAGTCATATATTAACTTTTGCCAATGGACTCACTGACGGAATACTTCTGTCGGTGATTCCATCTACCATTCTGATGGTGAATAGTTCACGTCACTATATGGAGATTCCTGTTTGAATCCCTTGATGATTTCGTCTGTAATTTGGATGGTGAATTGGTCACGTCACTCTACGGAGCTGCCGGTTTGAATCCCTCTATGAGTTCGTTGGTAAAATCAATCACAAAAACTTCCATGTCAACGAGCCGCCCTTTTAAAAAAATTAAGAATAGTCCATCTATAATTCCATCAGTATATACTGACCGAAGTAGTCTGTCGGTATATACCGACGATATTACAGACAGAAAATATGTCGTCAGTAATTATGAACACAAATTACCGACGGAAGTATTCCATTGGTAATGTTGATGGTATTAAGCGAATTTTTGGTATTGTTTTTTTTTCCCTTAAACATAGTTCTTTTTTTCCTTATGATTTTTTCGCAAATATTTTTCTCAATTTTATTTTTTAATATTTAAATGGTTGAAAATTTAGCTTTGTAATTTTTTTTATTTTTTCTTTCTATGAGGTTAGCGTGGTTTGGAAGTTTGTAGAGGTAACCTAAGTTGCCCCGGTTTATGGATTTGGTGGTTTTTTTTTTTAATTGAACTTGGCTTTTTTAAAGTCTATTTTTTTCTCATATAGTTAAAAAAAATAGATTTAGAGAAAAATCATGTTCTTAAATTTTATAAAATAACAAAAATTAAAGGGTGTAAGGAAACCACCGTTCACCCACACACATTACATTTGTGAATGACACTAGTAATCCACGGTGTTTTCCTTCCTTTCTTTTTTTCTTTTTGTTTTTGAATTTTTGTTATGATTTGTTTTTCAAATTTGTTTTTGTCGATTTCATCTTTTAATATTGAGATGATTGAAAATTTGGCTCCATAATTTGTTTCCTTTTCCTTTATCTTTTTATAAGATTAACATGGTTTGCGAATTTGTCGTAACCCAAGTTGCCATAGTTTACAAGTTTGGTGAGATTTATTTTTCTTAATTGAACTTCACTTTTTATCATCTATTGTTTTCTCATATAGTTAAAAAAACTATAGTTTTAGAAAAAAAAAATTATATTATTAAACTTTATAAAATCCATGGACGTATTTATAGGGTTGGCTAGTTGACTTGGTTCACGGGTCTAGCAACCTTAACTTTTTTAAATGATTTATTTTCATCCTTAGATACTGGTAATTAAGAATTCAGTTTGATAATTGATTTTGTTTTTTGTTTTATAAGGTTATAGCGATCTAAAAAAAACATCTCGGTATTGGGTTGGTGTTTGATTTCACATTCATCTATTTTTTTAATCATATAGTCAAATAAATTATAGTCTTTTTAGAAAAAAAAACAAATTATAATCTCAATAGAGTCTATAAGCTAGTTTACAGGTTTGGCATACTAGCTCGGCTAACCCAATTCACAAGTTTGACGAGTTTACCCACCTATAGGATATGATTTTTTTGTTTTTGGTCTTTTAATTGTTTTTAATTTTTTTTTAATTTTATCATTTAATATTAAATTGGCTAAGAAATGAACTACATTATTGATTTTTGTTTGCTTTCTAGGGATAATTGTCTCTAATAAGAGTCTATTTTTAGGTTGGTGCTCAATTTTATGAGCATATATTTTTATCATATAATTAAATAAAAAAGTTATTAAACCTAATAGAGTCTATGACGTAGGTCGTGAGGGAGCCAAGACAATCCAATTTATCAGTGTCTCAATATTTTAAAAAAATTATCATCTTGAAATTTTTTTAAAAACTAAATCATGTTTTTATTGATTGTCAAGGTTGCATTTGAACATATGAAATTGATCAATTTAAATTGAGTTAACTCTCATATAATGTAACTAAAAATTTAAGTTAGGCAAAGAGTAGAATGGAGGTTTTAAAATTAACTCACTTAATTAGAACTATTAAAAAATTCTTCATACTTTAAAAAAATTAATATTTTAAGAACATGATCAAACCCGTGGCGAAACATGGGGAATATTCTAGTAAACTTGAAAACGTGGATCATGATGCATGGAACATTTACACGTGGTGACATGAACCGAAGATCACTTTAATGCAGGGGTAATGACATGAATGCCTCCCTGGAATGACTCTAATATTGCGCCCATTTTGGATTTTATTAGTCCACTCTAGGAATAATCAAAGGAACACTGATTTTAAGTGTTTGAACTTATTAATTTTTAAAATTAGGTATTTGAACTTTATTTTTATTCAAATAAGTATATTTTTTTATTTTACACAATAAAGTGTCTAAATAGATGTATATTAGTTAAATGTTTAGTGTCAATAAAGAGTGAAAATAAAAAATTTATATACATGAAGTAATTTCTCTGTTAAAATTTTTTTTATAACAAGTCAACTAATAACATTGTTCAGAAATCTAGTTTGCATGTCCAACACATAAACAATTAGTTGCATTTTCTAGTCCCTAAAACCTTTTCTTAATGGATAAAATTTCTATGAAATAAGCCCGTTGGTTCAGATATAAAAATTATAAAGAAGTTACAATGTTTAATAAGCAACATCTTTTATCGTCTCATTGGATTGAAAACTAAGCACACCATGTTAAAGTGTAGATAAAACTTGCTCATTAACTTAACTTCATTTCTTTTTTTTTTTGGCTAATTTTTTTTTTAAAAAAATTAATAATAATACTCGACCAGCAAATATACCCAAACTGATTTTCTAATTATTTTTTTAATTTACTTCTAAATAATAGAATTGACAGAAAAACATATAGAATAAAGAGAGAAAAACCCTAACCCATCTTCATCGTATGTTTACAACTTTTACAACTTCTGATTTTAAGTTTGTAAGTTATAAAGGAAAAGGCAAATAAAAAAAATCTCATAAAAATATATACAACAAATCTAAATTGAAAATCCTAATTAAATATATTTTGATATTGTTATACTGATGATATGCTGATGGTGCTTGTGCACCATCAGCATTTTGTTCTTACCTGGCTACGTGTAGCGAGTCCAACATCATAAACCATGGTGAGATCAGTCTTGAAAAGTCCAGATGATTGCACAAAACCAGGTCCAGGTTTCAAGAGGTATGTATCCACTGGTTTTCCTGGCATGAGTGGAGTGCCCACCATCGATCAAAGGTGTGCAATCAAAATGCCCCGAGTAGAATTACGAAACAACAGCCCTGAAATCAAAGAGCCTTCTCATAAAATCCCCAAGCTCCAACAAATTGGCGTCCACGAGCCGCTCCAATCCCATCATCTCTCCTGAAAGTGAAAAAGCTCTCTGAAAGCGTTGCTTTGCCCTCTAGATGCTCTCTGCTTGCTGCTGGCTATGATCTCTCCAGGTATTAAGCAAAACCCTCTTCTAGTGTTTTTGTTTTTCAAAGGATGCAAGATTATTAGCAAATTCGTGGGTTTTTGTTTCTAGTGTTGTGCAGCGCCTCAGAGACAGAGGTTCCAGCTAGAGGGAAAGCCCTTATCCCTACAGATTTGAGCATTGCTATACCTGAAGGAACTTATGATCGTATTGGTAAATCTCACTAAGTACTTTTTAACTTATGTTCACAGATGGTTTGGTTTTGTTTCTAAAACTGAGTTTTGCTGTTTTAGCACCCAGATCGGGATTGACATGGAAGCACTCGATTGATGTGGGTGCTGGTGTCATAGATGCTGATTACAGAGGCCTTGTTGGGCTTATCACTCTAATGTTGATTTCAAGGTAAAGATTGGCGATAGAATTGTGCAGTTGATTTTTAAGAAAATTGTAACTCCTGACTTCATGGAAGTCGAGGATTTGGATGCAACTGTGAGAGGTGTTGGACGGTTTGGATCTCCTGATGTTTGAGCTTTCTATGATTTGTAATGTTCTTTCTTAAATATTTCTGTTTCTTGGTGTTTAAATTAGCAAATAGATGGTGGATTAAGCGATCAAAGTTTTGGGTTTGGTGAAGGATTTCCTTTTGTTAATGAAGACACAGGTGTTTTATGATTTCATTTCCTTCTTTTATCTTTATGTTAACCATGTGCAACATAGCTATATATATTTTATTGTTGTTTGCATGGATATGAACTATAAAAGAAGTATCATGTAAAAATATTCATAATTCCATCAACGAAATCTACCAAAATTGGGATTTCTGATACTCATAAGAATCAAATTTCTACAAAATGAGACAGTTGGTGCAGACACCTTTCCTCGTCCCATTGAATTGGGAACTAAGTGCATCATGTAAAAGTGTAAATGGAGGTTGCTCATAAACTTAACTTTTTCTCTTAAAAAAATTAATAATAATACTGAACCAAAGAAACATATAAAATAGAGGAAGAAAAAAAATAACCTATCTTTATCGTCTCTGTGCAACTTTTGATTCTAAGTTTGCAAGTGATAAAAGAAAAGGCAAATCAAAGAAAATCCCATAAACTCATACAACAAACCTTGAAAATCCTAATTAAATATTCCTCTGAAAACTCCAATTCTAAAAATTTTCAATTCTAATAAAACCCACAAGAAAACACTCCATCTTTTGCTGCTCATGCTCGTGCTGTTGTTGCTGCTCATTCTCGTGCTGCTGCTATTGTTGTTGGTGATAGTGGCTGTTGGTGGCGGCGGTTGTGGTGCTGCTGCTGGTGACTGGGTATGTTTCAATAAATTATATTGGTTTTTGGAGGTGTAATTTGCAAGAATATTTTGGATTTATTTGTCTAAAAATAATAATGATTCTATGTATTTCAAATGTTCTTGGTAACGATGTTACATTAAAAAATTGAATATTTCATTTTATATATATATTTTTATTATTATTAATAGAGACATACAGAGCGATTAAAAAGATGTTATGGGCTGTTTTTTTTCTTTCTTTCTTGAAAAGGAACTGTCCATTCTATTAACAGACAAAATGCGTAGTGATGTTTTAAAAACCATGTTCCCAACAAAACAAACAGAAATTTAAATGCCAAATCAAAGGAAAGCTCAGGAATAGAACACTTGGCTGTTGAAAACTCGAAATACCAAAGAAATGCACATAAATTTTGCTCTTACCTGGCTACTTTTAGAGAGTCCAACATCATAAACCATGGTGAGATCAGTCTTGAAAAGTCCAAATGATCGTTCAGAACCAGGTCCAGGTTTCAAGTCTTCGTCATAAAGAGCAAAGAGGTATGTATCCACTGATTTTCCTGGCATGAGTGGAGTGCCCACCATCGATCGAAGGTGTGCAATCAGATTGCCATTGTAAGCCTTGGCATTCTCAATGCTTGGCCCTACTTCGTTGTCATCTCCTTTATATGGCCATCCAGTCTCAGCCACCACAATCTCAACATTCTTAAATCCCATAGAATTCAGTGCAGAATAAACTGCATCCACCTGCAATTGATTAAACCACTTGTCAGTAGCATTTTTATTCGATCATCTAGTGATACAAAATTTTCGCTCTTGCAATTTGATTTACTCTCACCTGAGCATCGAACATGTTCATGTACTTGATCTTAGTGTTTCCATCCATTCGTCCTGCATTCGGTTGGAAAAGGCAAAAAGCAAGAGTCTCAGGCCTTGCATCGCTTCTGTAGGCAAAGTAAGGGTAGGGATTGATTGCGAAAGGCGAACCATTCGCACTATTAAACTCCAACAAGCCCTTCATCAGATCCCCATAACTTGGATCAAAGCTTCCAGAAGAAGGTGGCTCAGACTGCTTAAGCACTCCCATCGGATGAACTGTGGAGACCTTAATTTTACCCCCGAGCGATGCATCATTTAGAGCATTCTGTACATGTTGCATTGCTGGTAAGAGCTTGTTCATGAGATTCTGGTCATTGGAAATCATGACCTCGTTGCCAACAGTGATGAGGATGATATTGCTAGCTGGATAGAAGGGAAGCACGTTTGTGTTGATCCAGCTCTTGGCAAAATTGGGATCAGAAGCTAGTCCTGGAATGTCACCATTTGCAGTGCCGATAACAATTCCAATTCCGGTGTTGGCTAAGGCTTTGATTATGGCGGGGTCCGATCCATATAATCGGACTTTTTGGATTGAAGTGGATTGAAGAAGCTTTGCGGTGGATGCTGGTGGTGGAAGGTTGTCCGCAACTTGGCCATAGTTTATACCGATGAATGATTGCGAGTCTGCACAAAAAGCAGCAAAATTTAAAGCAGATGATCAAACATCAATTTTTAAACGCCAAAACAGAACACCATCATTTTTTGTTTTCATAGACTGAAATGAAGACAGCTCAGTTAAGGTAAATTCTTTAGAAATGGAAGGAGGTAATTAAAATAGAAAGAGACGCAAACTTACTTGCGATTTTTACAGTCTGTAAGGAGCAAAGGAGTAGGAAAGCAACAGTATAAGGAAGCACCACCATGGCTCAGGAGGAGCTGTTTCTACTCTGCATTTTTTGAAACTGGAGTGGGCATTAAATATGGAATATGCTACAAGTCGAGGGCAGAAGCGTAAAGATGACTTCGGGTGGTGAAACTTCAAATAGGGGTACTTGTAACGTATACGTAGGAGTCAGATTATCCAGAATATTCTTAAAAATCAATTTAAAATTAATTGAAATAATCTACATTTTAGAAGATTTTTTAAAAAATTGATCGTTTGATTTTGGTTTTACATTTTAGAAACCAAACAAAATTGAACACAAAAAACAAAAACTGTATGTAACGAAACTAAACAAATCATTTTTAAATAAAAAGTATCTATTTCCTCCTTACATCATAGGACATATTAAGATTTATTTCAGCGTTTTAAATGAAAATACTTAACAAAACACATGCAAATTGTTGAAAAAAATAAACAATAATTGATAATGAAAGGATTATGAGGTATATTGTGTATTTTTTAGACAAAATGATAAAATAAAAATATTTAAGATTTATTTTATAATAAAATAATATAATTAGAGTTAAATTTAAGGTATTTCTAAAACACGTCAAGGGACTATCAAATTTCAAAAAAATAAATTATATTTTAATATGTTTAAATTAATTTATAAATCAACAAGTTTATCTGAACATTTATTAAAATGAATTTTTTAAAATTTTAATCATGCCTATTTTTACTACTTTATACACACACACAGTGTTTTACTAGGACGCTTAAAACCATGCTTCTCCTCCCAAAGCACACAGATTTCAATAGTGCTTTTTTATTCATTAAATTTTTTATTTATTTCATGTGATTTTTTTTAGTTGTTTATCTCATATATTTATATATATTCTTGCCAATTAAAGGTTTTGATAAGGTTTCTTGATCCAAAGTTGAGTTTATGAGATAAAGTTTAAATTTATAGCATAAAGATATAATTAAAAGAAAAAAGACCAACCATAAAACAAATAGCATGGCTTTTCTAGAATTCATGTGAAAATTGTACTTTTATTTACATATCCTCCATGGACTTATCTTTTGATCCTTTTAGTTTTAGCATTTTATAATTTGGTTCAAAACTTCATTTTATTTATGTTTTAGTCCTAATCTTAAAGGAAAGATAAAATTATTGAAAAACAAGGAAGGAAAGAGAAAGTGATCGGTTGACTATATTTTAGCAACAAAAATTCCATTTGACGAGAAAATTTTATTAGGATGTTTTTTACTCATCCTCTTGTTGAAAAAAAAATAGATTGAGCCTCAAAATCTATTTTAAATTTGGTGATGTCTCTCTCTCTTTTTATTAAAAGTTGGTTTGATGTTAGATATGAGTTTATTGATGTTTATGAGTTATTTTCTAGGTGTTTTCATGTGGAAAAAATAATTAAAAATAGTTTTTTTGTCCAAATGAGCCAGACTTGGATTTGTTTTGAGCTGAGTTGATTTCTCAGTTATTTTGGGCGATTAAGAGTTGGTTTGAGGTTAAATATGGGTTTAATGAGATTTATAGAGTGTTTTGTAGATATTTTAGGTAAAAAAAAGGGTTAATAAGTTATTTTGATCTAAATGAGTTGAGTTCGGTTTTTGGCCACCTAATGTGGCTAGAGTAACAACAATAGATACGTCGTCCTCCACTTCGTGTGTGCTTGGCTTTTCTTTTACCTTTATTTTTTTTATATTTTTTTTTGTTTAAATTGAATCTCATAAATAAATTAAAAATATATATGAAATATTTTTTTTATTAAATACCATTCAATTTTTACTTTATTTTCCAATAAGATTGTGGCATTTTTTTATATAATATTAGCAAATGTTATTTTGTAAAACCTTTTTGTAAAGTTTTATTTGTGTGTTTTTTTTTTAATTTTATTTTGTCACTTTTCTGTGCTTCTTTGTTTTTATTATTAAATAATTAAATAAATAATAAATTTCACAAAGTAAAGTTTTTATACGTAATTGAGTTCATGACCAGGTGATAGGTTTGGTGAGTTGACCTAGGTCGTTCCAAAATATTATTGTCTCTATATTGTTTTTTTTTTTTTTAAAGGAGTTAAAATGACATTCTCTTGATTTGTTTTAAGTCAATATTATTTTATAAAAATAAATTAATTTAATATACATTTGGGATATTTTTTTATAAATTAAATTCTTTGTTTGTTTTTTAATGATATTATAACATTGTTTTTAATAATATAGTAAGCACTCTTTTTGTACAACCCTTCATGAATTTTTTTTTATTTTTGCTTAAATGTTATTGAGTTGTTTTCATGTGCATCTCTACTTTTATTATATCATAATTAAATAGAAAATAGATTAAAATTTTTTTTATTAAACCTAAATGGATCTGTGACCCGGATCGCAAGTTTAACAAGTTAACTTAAGTTAACGCAGGTTGATTGAAAACATCTTCTAAATGTTTTTTTTTTTCAAAAAATTTAACAAAGTTGTCTTGATTTTTTTAAGTCAAATCGTGTTTTTACCAGGTTGTGTTTTGACCTACCATGTTAACCGGGTCATTTCATGTCAACTTCAACTTGATTTAATTTGAAACTAGGGTCAAGTAAGGAATCAAATATAAGGGTCTCTAGATTGGCCCGCTGAGCTAGATTAGATTTTGAATATTAGCCAAAATATTCTCCAAATCAACCCACAATTTGTGTATCCTTCTTATATATATATATTTTTAAATGCATTTGCGTTCAAATTATCAAAACTTTAGTTTTTTTTTTTTTAATTTAAACTTGCTTTTATGATTAGGGTGAGGTGTTGTAGAAAAATATTATTGTAATAAAATGCTAAGAAAAATGGAGCATTTAATAAGATAAAGATGTTTTAATTACACAAAACAAAAAAGATATATATATTAAAAGAAAAGGGAAAAAATTGTTTCAATAGAATTAAAAGTATTACTCTATTAAGAGCAATGTTGACATAAAATTAAATATAAAAAAAATAATGGCTTTGCACAGCATGTGCTCGTATCTTTTAATTTACATCTATTTCTTAGTTTCTTGATTTAGTCTTTGATTATTGCTAATAATTTTTTTAATATTTATTAATGTATATAGTTATCAATTATTTTATTAGACATACATGTCAAATTTTAAGTTCACAATTAAAAAACATTATGTTAAAAAAACTAAAAAAACTTTAATAGTTTGATTATTTATGTTATAAATTATTTTTATTTTTATTTACAATGAAGCTTGGCTAAGTTCACTAATTATTACAAAATAAACTAAAAGGTGTGGCCATTTCACTGTTATCATTTACTATGGAATGTCTCACTTTCCAGTAAACTGGAACAATTCACTTCTTTACATTTTCATTTTGATCCTCAAACCATTTTTTTCCTTAATTGTATCATTTTGAGCTCAAATTGAAACCTAATTAATTCTTATTTTTAAGAAATGATGAAATTGAATGATAGAGGGCAAACATGAAAAAGACAGGGAATATAGGTAGTGACTTCAAACTTTGAACAAAAAATTTTAGTTTGGTCACCCTAACTTTTCAATTCATGAAAATTCAAATCCTTTAGTTATCAAAAATTCAAATTTCATATAATTTTTTTATTTTTCAGTCCTTGGTTTGTGAAAAGAAAAAAATAGTTGCTAGATTTTAGTCTGCATAGAGAAAGTTGTTGTCTACACTAATCCTAACAACAAAAATGGTTGATCTTTGTGCCAATGACTTTTATTTGATGAGAGAAGTTTGATTGTTGTTGTTTAGAACTTTAATATTTTCTAAAAAATCAAATTGAAGTCGAAGAAATTTTTTTTACCTGGTTTTATTGTGTTTTTGGACCTTTTTTTGGGTTTTCTAGGTTGATAAATTGATTTCTAGATGTTTTAAGGGTGTTACAAGGTATTTTTAGGTTAAAATAGGTTGAAATATGAGTTTTTAGATCAAAAAAATACTTTACCCTAATTTCTCAACTTTTATTATAGTGGTCGAAGTTTGAGGTTCATTTAATTATTATTTTTTAAAAATGAGGTTGAATGACAAGTCATTTTCCCCTCAGAAAGAGATAAAAATATAAAATCAAGTCTGGGTGCAAGCGCCTAGGCTTGAAGGGTCCACATGTTACGGTTTGTTTTTGGCATTTTTGTTTTATTTTTAAAAAAACTTTATTATTTTATCTTTAGGTAAAAATTAAATTTTAGAAAAAAAAAAATTTTAAACCTGGCTGAGTGCATAACCTGGGTCATAGGTTTAATAGGTTAATCTGTAACATACAGGTCAATTTAATATATTGTCCTTTCAATATTTTTTTAAAAAAACAAATATGCCATATTGAAAACAAAATTAAACATTTATTTTATTTTAAATTTGACTCCGCGATGTGTTTTGTTTTTCTTTTTCTTGTGGAGTTAATTTGTTCAAAATTTATTTTTATATGATTATCACGGTCTCATGTTCCTAGTCGTGGATAACAAGTTAACTTCGGTTGACTCGAGTTACTTCAATATGTCACAATGTTATTGTTTTTTTAGCAAAAAAGTCATCTTGCAAATTTTTTTTCCTTTAATTGTTTTCTTCCATTTTCAAATTTTAGTTATTTATTTATTTATTATTATTATTTATCCTATACTCATGTAAAAAATTAAATTATTAAACCTAGTGGATTCCATGACCCGAATTGTGGGCTTGAAAAGTTAGGTTGGCTGCGTAGCTCGTGCTGATCAAATTTATTTTTAAGCATTTAATTTATTTTGAATTGATCATTATGATATTTTTCATTTTAGCTTCTATATGATTAATTGATGTTCATATTTTTTATAGGGTTTCTTGCTATCTTTATTTTTTTTGAAGTCCAAACTATATTATTATTGGTCATCCAGGTTATTGAGTTTGATGGCACTGTTTAAAAATTTCTTATAATTTTATTTTATTTTTATTTTTAATGATTTTAAAAAATTTAACTCAACCACGATGAAACACAATTCAATCTATATTTCAGATACTTGAAAGATAGTTTAAATGTTTTAAAATTATAAAAATAATTTGTTTAAAAAAGGAAGAAGACTTTAATTCTGTTTCAGATACTTGAATGATAGTTCAAATGTTTTAAAATTATAAAAATAATTTTTTTACAAAGAAAGTAGGATCTTTGTTCCTAATACTTGAAAGATAGTTCAAATGTTTTAAAATTGTAAAAATAATTTGTTGAAAAAAGGAAGAAGAGTTTCTGTTTCAGATACTTGAATAATAGTTCAAATGTTATAAAATTATAAAAATAATTTTTTAAAAACATGTTTTGAACAAATAGTGTATTCTAGATAACTTTAACTAAGGTAGATAACACGAAATAAATTACTACAAATCATAATCCAATTGCACCTGCTTAAAAAAAAACGACATATCTATATTTCATTAGCTTTGTTCGTAAAAGTATCTAAGTTTTGATTTATATATAGATGCATTTAGATCTTTCTAAACATGCATGGATGTGAAAGACATAATGTTTATTTATTAGATAAGTGTGTAATAAATCTGTATATATATCTAGTTTATATATTTAAAATGAATACTTTGGTCTATACTTGATTCTTTTCTCTCTTTTTTTTCTATACTTGATTCTTGCATACTAGTATGACACATGTAGTTAAGTTGAGATTGCTGGAAACCCTGATAACGCAAATATTCCAATGTCTGCTAATCTCCTAAATGGATGAAATCTTAGCTATTAAGAAAAAAACATTCCCTTTTTTCATAACGGGTCAGCATATTTCCAACTGCACTAAAGAGCTCCCAGTGAAGAAAAGTAAAGCATATTCAAATTAAAGAAGGGGCTTGCTATATAATTATAGCATATAGATACTTCAGAAAAAGAACACCAAAGGTAGGCTTCACCAAATGTGGGTATAATTGGTGCACAAGAAACCTTAGAATAATGTAAAGATAAAACTTTTGAAAACCATAGATCTAAAGCTCTCTAATTGCTTCGTTTCTTACTAATCAAATGACAAGTCCGTCTGTTTTCGTGGGCTTTAGAGTCCTTCATTAAATGATGTTTCGAAATTTAAAATATTTCGAAATATGATTATTTGTTCGAGAACTCTTGAATGTTTAAGACCATATCTTTGTAAAGAAAAAAATATAATAAATATATAAAACCTTATTCTCTTGCTTGAATAAAAAAGATAAAAAAATATAATAGACCATGAGAGATTCTTGTGCACCTAAAAATACAAATTGTATAGGATCCATGCTAAAGAGCTTTGGTAAGATAAGAAACCATGTAGGACTAGGTATTTGGTCCAAGATACAAGGCAAGGCCCATGAAGTACTAGGACACGCATTGGCCCATGTATGTGGCCTTGGCTCAAGAGGTCCTAGTCTTTGTTATTAAAATCATGAATTGACTCGTCAATATGTATTTAACATAAAAACTTATACTAAAAACTTAAAAACCAGTAAAATTGTATTTGACTCATGCAAAATTAGTAAACTCGATCAAAATCATGATTTTGCACCCAAGTTTATGACTTTATGGGAAGTATAAATACCATTGTTGATTCTTAAATTCTCTAGCTGTATTATGAATTTCACCCCTGTCCTTCTCCAAAAACTCTACCTTTGCACTCTAACTAGACTATAAAGCTCAAGAAATCGCATTACAGAATCACATTACAGAAGAACCTTTGATAAGGCAAACCTGCAAGTTGCAACAGATGGTGGAACTCTGAAGGTATGACTTGGGGTTTCATTATTTTTTTAAGGATACCATAAAATTTACTAGGGTTTGATTTGAGGTAAGAGGATAGCAATCAGAGAGTTGACCCCAGGGTTAACTGGAGCGAAGTAGTTGGTCCTAACACAAAAATAGCCATACAGGTCTTATTTTTTTCTTATTAAGTGAACATAATCGTATTAGCCACTAATGTATTTCAAATAAACTGAGTATGACTTTTGATATTATTACATGGAATCCCCTACAATATCAAGTAGAAATAGATAGTATCGTATATTCATAAACAAAGAAGAAGATAAAAGCCATAAATAGAAGGGTCATTTTCAGTCTGTTCACTATGCTTTTGAAATGAGAAGATACACAATTGTCCATGATCAATTTGAAAATGACTAATACCTCATAAAAAAAAACTTAATACCCCTAGTCATAACAAAACCTTAATACCCCTTGTCATAACCCAATTATGGGTTCCCCAAAATTATTTTACAAAAAATATATATTCTCCTATTTTATTTTATTTTTATTCAAAAATCTAAAAAGATCATAAATTCAAAATATAAAAATATTTTCAGGTCACAAATAGATGAGTGTTTGAGTTGCAAACATGAAAAAAACACCAAATGAACATTCAAATTGAAATATTGCTGACAAAATAGTTTGAAGAAAGACTTAATTAAAATAAAAAATAAGTTTAAAAGTCAATTTGAATCCAATCAGAAGAATTAATTAAGTTCAAGGATTTAATTAAACTTCTAATGGGTTTTGTTGACTCAATCAAGGATTTAATGGAAAGAAGTTTAAGGTTGAAGTCCAACTTGATCAAAGTTAGAAGAATTAATTAATTTTAATGACTTAATTAAACTTCTAATGGGTTTAATTGACTTAATTAAGGGTTTAATTGACTTAATTAAGGATTTAATTGAAGAAAAAATAAAATTTAAACATCAAATTAGCCAAAATTAGAAGAATTAACTAAGCTTAGGGACTTAATTAAACTTCTAATGGGTTTTGTTGATTCAATTAAGGATTAAATTAAAGGAAATTGAGTTTTGAGGCCTAATTCAGATCAATTCACAAAAATTGTAAGACCATGGACAAAATTGAACTTTTGAAAGCCTAAAATGGTGTAATCATGGGCTTAATTGAAAGAAATTTGAAGTGTAAATGTTAATTGAGGGCTAAATTGAAGAATCCTAAAATAAAGGACCAAGATGAAAAAGGTGTGTTGATTTAGGGACAAAAAATGATCAAATCAGGGGTCAATTTGAGACAAATTAAAAGTTTGATGATTAATGAGGGTAAATTGTAAAATTTGGAAACTAAGGACTAAATTTTAAAAGGCATGAGAATCAAATGATTCAAATCAATTTTTCTAAGGATGTTGTTGTGACATGCATTACGTCATGTGACGGAGCTACCTCCTAGAATTGAGGGGGGCTTGAGTTTAATCATAAAGTTATAATTATAGGGTTTAGGAGTCGCCATCTAGTATTATGGTCACTAGAAAACCTAATGGTTTGCGAGAGTTTAGGTAAGGGAATTAGTTGTGTAAGCGGAAGATGAATCACGTTAATTAAGCTACATTGTTGATTAATTGTTTTTATAGGTCATGTTTTTATTTGTTGATTTCATTTAACGTTCAAGACAAATCTTTCTTCATGAGGATGTCTCTATCTTATTGGGTTAAATTATAACTGTTTTAAGACCCAAATTTAACATCGTATTTATTTTTTATTTTGTATCTTTAATACTTGAGGGTATACTTTACAATGTAATTTTACACTTTCTAAATATTAAAGTCTTAGAGCTGAATCCTAACACTCCGAATAACAAACTAATTGTTGTGGGATTTTTGATATTTTGGTCAAACCCTGATATATAATCTTGAACCAATGACGATATCTATTTTGCATTTTTAAAACATGATAAAAATTTGATTTTATCCTTTTTATAAAATATACATAATAACCTTTTAGGATTTGACTGTATGCACGAAAACAATACTTTTTTTATTTGAGAAATGAAAGTTTTTTTTAATTATTTTTTTCGGATTTGTTTTTCAAAATTTCAGAGAAAATTTAGATATTTCTAATGCTGAGTCAGTATCATACAATGTTTATTTATGGCTCGATATTAGAAATAATTATTGAAAAAACACGTGATGGACCCATAAATGATTTTATAATGGTCCTTGAGAATTTCTAGTCTTTTTTAATTAGCTGCTTGGGCTCGAGGCCCAAGCCTGAACTAGTCGGGTTGACTGAAGGCCCAACAATATTTTGTTTTTCTTTCTTTTTTTAAGAAAATAGGACCCAACTTAGCCATGTGGGTTGGGTTGAAATGGATCCAGCCTGCCCACGTTACATGGTCACTTGCCCAACCTAATAACCACGTGAATTATCTTTTGTTGTAGAACGTGAATTTTTGATCTGTATGCAGATTATAATAGCAGAAGATTTACAAGAAAAGGGGAAAAGAGAAGAAGATTACTTTGCATATAGGTGGTGTGGTTGTCATTGCTGAGAGGTCTGATATGAGGATGGTAGAGGCTGGCGCTACTGAGAAAAAGAGAAGAAGTTGGTGTTGGTGAGGCTGTCGGTGCTTTTGTTGCTAATTTGGAGAAGAAGAATTTGCACCACTAGATCTACTGATGTGATCATTGCTGATGCAGAAAGAGGAATTATATGGTGGAGGAGTTGGTTGAGGCTACAATTGAGAGGCAGAAGAGAAGAGGAAGCTTCGATTTGACATAAACAAAACATTTTGATCAAAATATACCTTTTCATTTGAATGAAACGATACTGTTTTGACATTCTTGGGGTTTTAATTAAGGATTTGTCTAAAATTCAATTTAGTCCTTTGTCTTTTCATTTCTTTTAATTGCATCCTTAATTGACTTCAAACTTTTAATTTCATGCGATTTTACCCTTGACAAACTCAAATATCAACACTAAAGTTTAACATCTTTTCATTTTGATCATTGGTTTTGAATTAATGCAAATTGATTGATCCTGAATTGACCATTAAACTTTTAATTTGCTTTCATTTCACCCCTGTTTTTAACCAAATTTAGTCTTCAAAGTTCAACATCTTTTTCAAATAGATCCCTGGTTGTGAATTTCTTCAATTTAACCCTTAATTGACCTTAAACTTTGATTTTCTTGCAACTTTATCCCTGGTTCAATCAGTTGACTTCATGGAAATTAAGTTTGATCCTCTAAAAATTCAATCTTCTCGATTAAATCTAAATTGGGCTCCCAAACTTAATTTTACACCAATGAAAACCCATTAAAAGTATAATTAATTCCTTGCATCTAATTAAATATTTTAATTTGATTTAAATTAATTCTTAAACATAATTAAACTTTTAATTTGGCCAATGATTAAATCAGATTGGACTATTAAAAATCTAATTAAGTCCCTGGACTTAATTTTTATTAGTGTAGAGATCAATAATCAGTTTTCCATTAAAATTTTGAGCGTTATCAATTATCAATCTTGCTGGTAAGCCATAACTACATATCAAATCTTTCTCAATGAACCTCTTGACTACTTTTTGTGTCACATATACATAAGTGTTGGCCTCTGTTGTAACCCATTTTTGGGTCCCCACAAAAAAAAAATATAATAATAAGAAAAAATAATAAAATAAAATAAATAATAATAATAATAAAAAATAAATAGCCGGAAGAAATTAGAAAAAATAATAAGAAGCGGAAGCACTTAGAAAATGGTCAGAAAAATTGGTTAAGGAGGTTAAAAATACAAAGATTGAAATTTTGACAGTATATTCTTGAATGATGAGAGCCCTGTTGGAAAAGAAATTTTAAATTTTGAGGATAAAAGTCCAAAATTGGATGTTTATGGACTTAATTGGATTTTATTCAAGGTTTAATTGAATTTATAGAGGGTTTGATTGCAAGAACAATGGATTTTTAAGTCAATTTGGGCTTTAATTGTAAGAAATAAAAGTTCTGGGGTCAAATTATAATTTTTAAGAGTTGATTTGGTCAAATCAAGGGCTTAATTGCATAAATATTGAAGTTTAATGGCCAATTAGGGACTTAATTGAGGAAATCCGAAACCAAGGACCAAATTGGAAAAGGCACGTAAATATAGGGGCTGTAATTAAAAAAATCAAGGGCCAAATTGGAGAAATTGGAGGTTTATTGATCAATTGAGGGTCAAATTGCATAAATCAAAGGCCAAGGACCAAAGTGAAAAAGGCGGCCAACTATAAGGGCGGAGATTGAAGTTTTCAGGGATGGAATTGAAATAAACAAAAGATAATTAAGGACTGATTTGGAAGTTGACGTGCTGGCGCCACATTTAAATGAAACGACACGTTTTGTATAAAACGACGTCGTTTCATGTTGAAAAAAAAAAAAACAGAACTGTGTCGTTCAAAACGACATTGTTCCCCTTTCTCTTTCCCCTGGACGTGCAGCAGGGGAAGGCAGATTTTTCTTCTTCTTTCTTCATTAAACCCTGCTAGTCGCGTGCCCTGCCAAAACCCGACCCCCACACACTTTCATGATGAGAAACTGACGGAGTTGGGCCCTGCCAGCCACGCCCACTGGCCAGCCAACCCGGCGCTGTGGCAGCAACCAACCTTGCTCCCCATGCGCTGTCATAGGGTGGCAATAGGGACGCCCCCGCTCCCTTTTGTCCTATAAATACCCCTAACGCCAGTACGTGAGTGTGGATATGGAGGGAAGAAACAAGAAAAAAAATGAACCGAAAAGAAAGGAACGAAATAGAGAGAGAAAGGAAGGATTAAGGGGGAGTTTGAGACCGGGAGGGAAATTTTATATATAAAAAACAAAACAAAACCGAGAGGACAAGAGGGATGACCATTGGTAAACGAAACAGAGAAAGAAAAAAATGAAAAACTAGAGGAGAGGGGAAGAGGAAGACTCTCTCTCTCCGCCGCCACTTGAAACAGCAGCACCGCTGCTTGGAGTCACCATCCGTGAGCCATGACACTGCCACCGACCTCCACCACAACACCACCAGCGAAGCAGTCCGACCAGCAGCACCGCCTCCGCTGCGCTAGGTACCTTTTCTTCTTCCTCATTGTTTTTGCGCCTTGTTGTTTTCATGCATGCAAAACGCATGCAGGAGGAGGGGAGGGGGAAAATAATTCCCCCCCTCGATCAGTTATGTTGCTGGGCCAGGCTGATTCTGGCCCAGCATTGTTGGTTTTTTCCTTCTCTGGGCCAGACGGGTTCTGGCCCAGAAATATTTTTTGTTGGGCCAGAATGGTTCTGGCCCAGCCCTGCTGTCTGGGCTGGGTCTGGCCTAGACTAAAAAGGAAGTCTTGTTGGGCCGAGATCGGCCCAACCCTTTTGGGGCTGAGTCCGTCCCAGTAAGTTGGGCCAGGCCAGCCCCGATCACCTAATATTATATATTATTTATTATGATGTTTTTATATTATTTGTATATATAGATATATATATAAAAAAATTAAAAAATTCTGAAAAATCCTTGAAAAATATTGTTGATTTTCCTGCATATTTTTATCAAAATAGCTTAATATTGGTTTGTATTTTTATACCGTAAAGATACAAATCCAGTATTAAAATACCCGGTTTTCGTCAAAACATCAAAAAAAAAATTTTTAATAAAAAATGTTTTGCTTTCAAAAATTATGAAAAATCCTTAAAAAATATTTTTGATTTTCCTGCATATTTTTATCAAAATGGCTTAATATTGGTTTGTATTTTTATACTGTAAAGATACAAATCTAGTATTAAAATACCTGATTTTCGTCAAGACATCAATATATATATATATATATATATATATATATATATATAAAGTTTTTGTTTTAATGCATACGGCCTAGTCTCTCCAAAATAAAGAAAAAAAAATCATCACATCATATTTTCATACAACAAAAGAAATTTCAAAAAATATATGTATTAGCATGCATTTTGGCTTTAACAACAAGTTTGTTAGAACCACGAGAACTAGGCCAATATTTCAAAAATTCTAAAAAAATCTTTTTGTCTTCTTTTAGTATTGAGGATTACGAATTTATATGTAAAACGTATTCCTGATATTAAAAATATAGTTTTTATATAGACGTTAGAACAATTACAATTTTACCGGATAAGATAAGGAAGGACCTCCTTATTGAGGACGACTTTTCTTAAGCCGTAAATAGACCAACAATTGAAATAGGATAACACCTTAGCTTTTTATCAGACAATCAAACAATGCAGCTAACCTTACGTAAGGCGTATTTGGGGTGCTAATACCTTTCCTTTACGCAGTCAGTCCCCGTACCCGATCTCTGAGACCAGTTAGGGTTCCTAGTGACCAAAATACTAGGTGGCGACTCCCATCTCATTTCCCCCGATAAAAGACAAGAATTTCTTGTCTCCCCATATTTTCCAGATAGAGATATTTACATTTTTAGATTTAAAATGGAAACAATATTTCATCGCGATGCCGCACACGTGCGACAGCCTCTACCCATTTAGTGAAGTAGTTGATGGGCACGAAAATGCTTGTATCTGTTGCTAGCCTTCAAATTGATTGGTTTTATGACATCAAAACCCCACATATCAAAAGGCCAAGGCGAGGTCATATTGAATAGCATTTTCTAGCATAATCTACACAATTCTTTTCCATGGTCTACCAAAGATATCCAGATCTTTGTATTTGCCTTGCCATTGTATGTCCTTTGGCATGAGAGGAACAAATCCCCTCATGGATTTCTTTTAATGCTTGCTCAATCTCATTTTCATTTAGACGTCTTAGCAGAGTCGCGTCAAACAACCTTTTATATAGGATTTTTGCATCCAAGTAAAAATTTATGGCTATCCTCGTCAAAGTCTTGTCATCTATTTTAGAGTCCGTTTGAGGGTATTTTCGGTGTTGGATAAACCACTTGATGTCATTGTACAATGCTTTCCTGTCTAGTGATTCTTTAATTATGCAGGAATGAACTTGGAGATTTTTGAAATCGATGTTTATTGATTGGATCCTACCTTGTAATGGACCCGGCTTTTTCAAGGCCAAAATCGATGGAGAATTTTATATATATATATAAATCATCAGGTTCTAGATGTTTTTGACCATATCATTATGCAAATTTATAATTGCATTCCATTCATTAACAATACAATTCACGTAGGATAATGTAAATCAACATTCTCATTAAATGGATTCTCAATACACATGCCTATAATATTATATTTTCATACTCATAGGTTTACATTACATCATATTAACATACTCATAAATTCACATTCATGTTCTAGTCTTGTTATCATCACAAGTTCATATTAGAGTGTCGAACGATAAGTTGCACAACTAATACTTTCATTATCCTGACCTTATGTAATTTCACAATATAACATCCTCATAAGAAGAATACCACATGTGTCTTTTCATACACATCATATGTGTATGTTCGCATATACATATTCGTGTCCCATTTTATTGTTTCATTACAAGTGTTTACAAAAGGGGTCGGATGACTAATTGAGCACTTAATACGTCTGTTTATATAGAACTCATATCACCCGTAACATGCGAATATATATATTCTTTTCAAAATGTGGGAGTCGCGAAATGGATTTCCTTACGCACCATGTTGATATGATGTTTCTGTTACAACAAAAGGTAATTTCAAGCAGCATAGGCAATTTAAGAAAACATAATAAAGCAATATTAACGTTACATTTCATTCATGGACCAAAGAGTAGAATTCTTTCATTTCTCCTTATTTATGTAAATACCACTCTTAATAATTCATCAATTATTGAGGCTAATTACAATACTCAAACCCGATCATCCATCTCGAATACCATTAACCAAACTAATGTTATTCTCTGTTTAAAGTATAACAATCATAGTTCTTTCATATACTTGGTATATACAAAATATAGTACACATGAACGCGTCAATTCTTGAAACTAACATCTTGTTCATTCCCTTAGGATGTTATTAGCCGAAGCTAATTGTTTATTCATCTCATTCATCCACTTAGGATGACATTAGCCAAAGCTAATCATTTATGCATCCTAGTCATAAACTTAGAATGCCAATAGCCGAACCTAATCATTTATCCATCGGTCATCTATTTAGAATGACATTAGCCGAAACTAATAATTTATCCATCTCAGTCATCCATTTAGGATACCATTAATCGAAGTTAATCATTTATCCATCCCGGTCATCCATTTAGGATGCCATTAGTTATAGCTAATCATTAACCAATCAAACATCCCAAAGGTGGTTTATAACAATTTGACATTCACTATAACATAATAGTAGACCCTTTATAAATCTTTTGTAATACACAAACAAACATTCCATAACAGTTTAATATTCAATATAATACAACAGTAGACTCTTCGTATTACTCATCCAATCATTCATAATAGTTAATGTTCAATATGATACAATAATAGATCCCTCGTAATACTCATACAAAAATTCACAAGAATTTAGCACTATATATAACACAATAATAGAACCTTCACAATACTCATATAAACATCTATGACAAATAACCTTCAACATAATACAACTATAAATCTTCATAATACTCACACAACCATTCATAACAATTAACATTTAGTATAATGCAACGGTATAGATCCTTTATAATACTCAAACAACCATTCCTTTATAATACAATGGCATATCCTTTTTAATACTCATTGATTAGTGCTTAAAAGTATATATTTATCTAGGTTTTATATCATCATTATGCATTTGAAATATCAATAACTCCTTAACGAAAACATGTTTTATAATAACAAGTCTGATACTATAAGATACCTTTAATTTATGGTAAATGTTCATCTTAGGCCTATCACATAAATCAAAGGATTGATTGATGAGTTTAACTACTGAAATTTAAAAGACAAAGAGAGAGCCAAACTTAGAAAAGAGATGCTGGTTTAGTCCAAACTGGAACACTGTTCGGTCATTGGGTCATATTTGGAGTTGTAGATCTTGGATTTAGGCTTGCTTTATATGGATGGAAAGCTAACACATAGGCCTAAAACTTTCATGGGAGTGCAAGACAGATTCGGACTTCTCCATTGGTTATTTTGGGCAAACCTAAATCCAAGTTCTACAGCTCTAATTATGATCCAATAACTGAATGGTGTTCCAGTTTGAACTGAAACAACATCTCTTTTCTACGCTTAGCCCTCTATTTGTCTTCTCAATTTCAGTAGTTAAACTCATCAATCAATTCTTTGATTTATGTGATATGCTTGCATTTAAGATGAACATTTACCATAAATTAAAGGTATCTTATAGTATCAGACTTTTTATTATAAAACATGCTTTCGTTAAGGAGTTATTGATACTTCAAGTGCAAAATAATAATATAAAACCTTGATAAAAATACACTTTTAAGTACAAATCACAAAGTTTGCCCAATTATTCTTAGTGTAGTGGGTTTGTGAATTGATGGAATTTTAGAATTCCTGAAAGTGTAAGGTGTACTCGTGTAAACATGTTATTTGCATGAAACAAAAGAATGAAGACACATCATGAACACAAGAAAAGTAATGATCTTATTAAAAAATAAAGGGCTCATTTGATAAAAAAAGTCTTGTGGTATTATGAGTTAATTTATAAATAAGACTAAAACAAGTCAAAATAACACTTGTGCAGACATGATCAAACAAAAGCAATTATTTTTCAAACATAAGAAGAGTAGGCTCCATCTTCTGATTCTAGTGTGTTTCTCCTTCAACCAACTTCTTCATAAAAGCTTTTGCAAGGACCTTGACACGACCAAAAGATTGATGTTTTCTCACAAGTGTAAGAGTGTTGAAGTAATAAATAACCCGGTAAGAATGGGGTCGAACCACAAGGAGGTTAATTGCATAAATTATAGACAACAACAACAACAACAATAATAGTAGTAATAATAATAAAGAAGAAGAAGATGAAGAAGAAGTTGATGAGAACTTTGAGATAGAAGATTAATGTAAGGATTAAACAATGATAAAAACAAATGTCAAGGTTAGAGGATCCACTAATGGTATTTCAAACAAGTATATTATAAACTCTTATTATTCAACTGGAAACCACACAAAAAAGAGGTTCCAATCGGATGATTTATCATTAATAGCTCATTATAAATTATTAACATGATCATATTAATTATCTTATTTAAGTAACATCAAACTTTTAAATATCGTCAGGAATTCATAATGCTAACTTATGTTAACAACAAATCAAGTTCCTTTCATAGCACATATGTAGGTAATACCATATGGTTGGGCTATGAAAGTGTCAAGCATTTGTTGTACCAAGTATTATACAACACAAATCTAGATTAACCATTTAATAAGCAAGGTATTAAGAATTAGTAAGATAAAAAGATAAGACATGTTAATATTAAAAATTAAGGTACATGTTGAGTTTACACTATAATTATTCTTACACCATTAGTGTAACCTTTTCACCTTGACATAATAAACTTAGCTAAACATAATGAAGAAGAGAAACATAAATAAACAAAAGAAGAACATAAATAAGATACAAGTTAACTAAGTAAAGGAAATGAAATGAAAAGCATAAACAAGATATTAATGAAAGCAAAACTTAAGAATTACAAAAAAAATATTAAGAGAGAGAGCAAGAGCAAGTTCTTGGTCTGAACAACCAAGCCCCTAAATGCATGGAAAATACCTCCTTTTATAGCCCAAAATTTGGAACTATTGATTTGATGACTAATTGTTGAGTGGGTGGCCAACTCTTGACTTGGTGAAAATCCTTATCTTCTTGTCTGAATAAAACGTCATTGTTAGCATTAGAATTGGAACCACATGTATTCATGAAAGTTATAGGAAATTGTCTTATCTTTCCATAAAAAAAAAGTGTGGTCATTTGGACTTCTAGAACTTGAGATATGGGCTGAACAATGTCTGGGTTGCAGGACAGATTCTGACTTCTCTGATGTTGCTATAATTTGGACTTGAAAATTGCCTATTTAAATCTTGGACTCCACATGAAAGTTGTAGGCCTATGTCTTACCCAAATCTGTCCAAAAATTTAAGGTCATTTGGACATCTAGAACTCGAGATATGACCCAATTACCAAACAGTGTTCTAGTTTGGACTACACCAACATCTTTTTTCCAAGTTTGTCCCTCTCTTTGTCCTTTCAATTTCAATACTTAAACTCATGAATCAATCCTTTCATTTATGTGATAGGCCTGCATTTAAGATGAACATTTACCATAAATTAAAGGTATCTTATATTATTAGGTATGTTATTATAAAACATGTTTTAGTTGATGAGTTATTGATACTTTAAATGAAAAATGATGATATAAAACCTTGATAAAAATGCACTTTTAAGTACTAATCACACCCCCCCAACCAGCTTATAACTAATCCCTAGTAATCAAAGTGTTAAAATAGAAAAACAATTTGCAAATTTCACAAAGCAAGGCATTTATCATTCAACTTCCATTAATTTATCCAGATAAACAAACTCTCATTAAATTCATATATATGTTCAATACCTCTTAAACAAGATATTAATAAACCTTTCTTTTGTGCTCAAAATATTAATATACAGTTATGGGGCTTTACTTGGAGGAAAACAAAATTTTTGTTCTAATGTTTAAGGTTAACTTTCTTGAGTTATGATTATTATCTTTTTCTTCTTTTTTCTATTTTTTTAAATATATATACGTATAACTTAAAACATAATGCATCTTTAACTCATGTAATGAGCTTTCGGCTAATGACTCCCAAACCAGTTGGTCTTAGGGCGTTAGGTTTTGAGACACCCTTACGAGCTTAGTAACTCGGGTTGCAGATACTGATATGTAGATAGTGCAATATTTGATTCCCTTAAGCTTTTCTCCTTAACCCATGTAACAAGTGTTAGGCCAATAGCTCCCAAGTCAGTTGACTTTAAGGTATTAAGTGTTAAAACACCCCTTCGGGCTTAATTGCTTAGGTTAGGGAGGCTACGAAACCAAACTTATCTACCTTTTTATTGTTTTTTTTGTGTGTTTTTTTTACAAATTATATACTATCCCTTTCCCTTAGTTGTTACCTGTAACAAAATAACATAAATAATGTAATAATCCAATGTGCAACCCACAATCATATGTTAAAGTGTGTGTGTGTGAAAATGAAGATTTAAGAATACTTGTTAAATGATAATATGAGCATAATCAAGTGATAACAATACGAGAGTTTGTAAACCTGAATATTTCAAAAAGTATTCTGATAGACATTGTTAAGAATGTTTACTAAGATGCGTCTCAAGAGTCACTTTAACAAAAAACTCCTTTTACTCTGCCATCCTAGTAACAACAGTTTTGCAAATAGTTTATGAAATAGAAAAACAGTTAGTTTTTTTTTTATCAACTACTACCCTTTCCCCCCAACCAAAATGAGACATTGTCCTCAATGTCTAAGGTAGAAAGATAGAGTATAGAAGACATCACCTGAAATAGCGAACACTGACAAACCTGAAACACACTTAAACATAAGAAACAACAAAACATAATAATAAAACCAAAGGACACAAAGTTTTTACAAACGAAGGCTCAAATCCAATCTAAGCTTTTTATGGCTTTCCTTAGTTGACCAATTTATACGACTCATGGAGGGATCAATTACAGGGATGAAAGATTGTAGTTAGTTAATCAATTATTCAGCAGTAGCAGCAGAGATTATGATTTGGCGTGTCGAAGATGTTAGAAATTCCTGTTCCACAGCATGATATCAAGAAAAGACAACAACTTATCAAAAAAATCATTAACATTTAACAGACCTATGGGTTTATGGTGAATGTGCAATTGGGCCCAAGAGGAAATATGAAAGATCTCTTCCAATGTGCCCAGACCACCTGGTAAGGCAATGAAGGCATCAATGGTTAAACATTGCATTCATTCGATTAGACATTGTGGGGACCTGTAATTCCTCTCCAATTGTTTTTCCAATGATGTCCCCTTGTGCTAAAGCTTTGGGAACAGCCCCCAAAAATATAGCTATTGACACTCCCCACATTAACCTAAGGCTGCCTCCTCCATACACTAAATGAATCTTTTGCTCAGATAGTACCTGACCAAGATGATTTGCTGATTCTAAAAACTCCTTTTCTTTCCTAGGACTGGATCCACCAAAAACACAAATATTTCTTATGTGATGACTTGAGGAACTTGCCATTTCTACACACTTCTATGTTTGATGAATGTATGGGTTGAGTAGAAATGAAGGGAAGGAATAGAAGAATTTATAGATGAGAAATTGAAAATGCAATCATACAACCTATATATAGGCCAACTGTAGTCTCTCTCTCTCTATGTATTTATTTATTTTGAAAAAGCATGTGTATGTACAGGTAGTTGTGATTGTGGCTCACATCTTCTCTTGGTTTTACGTCCAAGAACGGCTTAAACGCCCTCTATAGGTCGAGGATAGGCTTCCCATCCAGTTTTCTTAAAAATTGGCAAACTAGGTTTTTTTTAGTCAGATTCCAAAGACTAAGTCGAGCATGTTCTTTATGGAATTGTGGCCATAAATCATGAATTGCACGATGCACATCTCCACTAGGGTACGTCTCAAGAGTCAATAGAAGATTATCTAAAGACCCCTTACTCAGGCCATCCTTAATGAATTGTACTTTATCTTCACAGTTTACAAATATCATTCCTAAAGAACAACATGTTGCATTACAAGTCCATTTGGCACATCTATGGCAGACTTTCAGTCATTTTGCACGACATTGTTTGCAAAACTGCTTTCACCTGTTCCAGGCATGTATGAAATGAAAAAAATTAGAGAACTCACCTGATAATCAGACCTTTGCTTCAATCAGCCAGCGAATATCTTCAGGAATTCCATCATTCATTAACAACCTCAATCTTGCACATCTAGCACGGTAAATTTTTGTAATCACATTTTGAGACAGAGCAGGAAAGTACTTTTTCAATTTTTCAAGAGTGGTGTCATTTTCAAATGAGAATTGGAGGAGAGATTCAAAGAAAGGGGAAAGAGCAAAGAATTGCACAAATTTATAAACATATATCAATTTTCATGGGAAACTGAAAGAACCGACTTAAGAGTCACAGAGTACCGTTATCCGCCATTTGACCGGGGTGAGAGAGACTAGCAAAAAAAAGTCACAAAACAAAAACAAAAACAATGTGAGAAAAAGAATCAATCTTTATATACAGGATCACCCAATTCAATAGAGTCATTTTCAACTGAAAAATTGTCAAAAAAACTTTCAAACGATGCCATTTACCTTGAAAACATTGCCATTCTTTGGATTCTCGATATCACAGGCCCCATATGGATACACATGTTTCACAATAAAAGGACCGCTCCATCTTGATCTTAGTTTTCCAGGAAATAAATGGAGTCGAGAATTATAAAGCAAGACTTTTTGACCAACATTGAATGTTTTTCTCAGTATTTTCTTGTCATGAAACTCTTTGATTCTTGCTTTATGAATTCTTGAATTGTCATATGCATCATTTCTTATTTCCTCAAGCTCATTTATTTGCAATTTTCAGCTGACTAGCATCATCAAGTTTGAATTGAAAGCTTTAATAGCCCAATAAGCTTTATGTTCAATTTCCACAGGCAAGTGACAAGGTTTTCCATAGACTAGTCTATAAGGTGACATACCTAATGATGTTTTATAACAGTTCGATAAGCCCAAAGTGCATCATTAAGTCTTAAAGACCAGTCTTTCCGATTAGGGTTCACTTTTCTCTCAAGATCTGTTTGATCTCCCTATTAGCAAGTTCTACTGTCCACTCGTCTGAGGGTGATAAGGGGTGGCAACTTTGTGTGATTCCATATTTCTTCATTAAAGACTCAAATGGCTTGTTGCGAAATGTGTTCCACCATCACTTATCATGGCTCGAGGGATTCCAAATCGACTTAAAATGTTTTCTTTCAAAAACTTTATCACTGTTTTGTGATCATTGGTTTCGACTTGGAATTGCCTCTATCCATTTTGAAACATAATCTACTGCGAATATGCAAGAAACCAAATGATGGAGGAAATGGACCCATGAAATCTATACCCCAACAAGTCAAAGATCTCAATGACAAGAATAGGATTTAAAGGCATCATGTGACGTTTTGAAATAGATCCCAACTTTTGACAATTTTCACAAGTCTTGCAGAATGCATGTGAGTCTTTGAACATGGTGGGCCAGTAAAATCCACTTTGTAAGATTTTTGCAGTTGTCTTTCTTGATGAGAAATGACCCCCACATGCCTCAGAATGACAAAATTTAATGACACCACTTACCTCATTGTTAGGAATGCATCTTCGAAATATTAGATGAGTACAATATTTGAATAAATAAGGGTCATCCCAATAAAAGTTCTTCACTTTGTTCAAGACCTTTCTTTTGTCTTAGGTACTCCAATGAGTTGGCAATTGTCCTGAAACAAGAAAATTAACAATATTAGAAAACCAAGGCATTCTAGTGACAGAAAATAAAGATTCATCAGGAAAGTAGTCATCGATTGGTGTGATGTCAGATCTCGAATCGGTTGTCAATCTTGACAAATGATCTGCAACAATATTTTCGGTGCCTTTCTTGTCTTTGATTGTGATATTAAATTCTTGAAGTAACAAAATCCATCATACCAATCTAGCCTTAGAATCCTTTTTTGAAAGAAGATATTTCAAAGCTGCATGATCACTAAAAACAATAATAGGTGAGCCAACAAGATAAGATCTGAACCTGTCACATGCAAATACTACTACAAGTAATTTTTTTTCAGTGGTAGTGTAATTCATTTGAGCATTATTTAAATTTTTACTTGCATAGTAAATCACATAAGGTTTCTTATCTTTTCTTTGTCCAAAGACAACACTTACGACATAATCACTAGCGTCACACATTATTTCAAAAGGTAGTGACCAATCAGGAGGTTGAATGACAGGAGCAGAAGTAAGCAAGCTTTTAAGTTTAACAAAGGCTTTTTCACATTGTTCAGTCCATTCAAAAATATTTTTCTTTGTTAGAAGGTTACACAATAGGTTAGATATTACACTAAAATCTTTGATGAACCTTCTGTAAAAACCAGCATGTCCTAAGAATGATCTAACATCTTTAACAGATTTTGGTATTGGTAAGTTGGCAATTAACTCTATTTTAGATTTGTCAACCTCAATTCCTTTCGATGAAACAATGTGATCAAGTACAATGTCGTTTGTTACCATAAAGTGAATTTTTTTCCAATTTAGTACAAGATTCTTCTCTTCACACCTATTCAAAACCTTTTCCAAATTAGTTAAACAATCATCAAATGAATCACCAAAAACAAAAAAATCATCCATAAAAATCTCAAGGAAACATTCAACCATATCACTTAATATGCTAAGCATGCATCTTTGACATGTGGCTGGTGCATTACATAATCCAAAAGGCATTCTTCGATATGCAAAAGTACTAAATGGACATGTGAAAGTAGTCTTCTCTTGATCTTTCAATGCAATTTTAATTTGGTTGTAACCTGAATAGCCATCTAAGAAACAATAAAATTCATGACTTGCAACTCTTTCTAGGATTTAATCCATGAATTAAGTTTCCTATAGTCAATGCATATACGCCAACCAGTAATAGTCCGAGTTGGAATTAACTTATTTTTCTCATTTGTTATCACAGTGACTCCAGATTTTTTAGGTACAACTTGGGTAGGACTTACCCATTTGCTGTAAGAAATAGGATAAATAATTCCATTATCTAGAAGCTTAATGACTTAATTTTTAACTACTTCTTTCATATCAGGATTAAGTCTTCGTTGCATTTCTCTAGAGGGTTTAGCATTTTCCTCCAAATAAATCTTGTGTATGCAAATCAAAGGACTAATTCCTTTTATGTCAACTATGGTCCATCCTAATGCATTTTTGTGCATTTTCAGAGTTTGTAATAACTTACTTTCTTGATGTGCATTAAGTTTGGAAGAGATTATTACCGGAAAAGTTTCATTTTCTCCCAAAAATAAGTATTTGAGATTGAATGGTAACGACTTTAAATCAGGTTTTGGTGGTTGAACACTTGAAGGTATGGACTCAATTGATCGTGGTGGTAAATCTTCAATTTATGGTCTCCAATTACATGCCTTTGCTTCTTCAACAGGTTGTGTATCCAAGACAATAAAATCTATAGGGTAAATGAATTTATCAACTTGTACTAACACATCTAAAGATGCAAACTTGGCTTAGAGGTCATGATCTTCCCTAAGGTTATACATACCTCCACTAGATGTATGAGGTTGGGTTTTACTTGGTGCCTTATAAGTGTCTGTAGTGTCCTAATTTTGCGCATTTTCAGCTAGCAAGTCTAGGTACTCCATTGCTTCATTAGGGTCTTCATCTTCAAAAGTTCCATTGCACATCAATTCAATCATTTTCCTATCTTTAGGTGTTAACCCTTCATAAAATTGTGAAACCAGTCTCCATGTTTCAAAACCATGATGAGGGCAAGTATTAAGCAAGTCTCGAAACCTATCCCAACATTGGTAAAATGTTTCACCTGGTTTTTGAGTGAAAGTGGTGATCTGTCTTTTGAAAGAGTTAGTTCTGTGAGATGAAAAAAACTTCTTTAAAAATTGTTGTTGCATTTCATCCCAAGCATGAATGGATCTTGACCTAAGATTTTGTAGCCATGTTTTAGCTTTATCTTTTAATGAAAAAGGAAAAAGCTTTAATCTCATGGTATTCATGCTACAATTTAAGTCATTATAGGTGTTACAAACTTCTTTAAATTCTCTCAAATACAAGTATGGATTTTCTATATCTAAGCCATGAAAAGACGGTAAAAGTTGAATAATGACTGGCTTAAAATTAAAATGAGATGCATCGGGAGGAAAAACTATGCATGAAGGTGCACTTTTTCTTGTGGGATTCATGTGGTCTCTAAGTGTGCTAACACGGTTATTCTCATTATTCTCATTATAAAGTGACTAGTTATCTTCTTCGACCATATTTTCTGAAAATGATGAGGATACCCTACAAAGTCTACCACTTAATGTACGTGATCAAACACTCATGCACGTGTAGAAAAAGAATAAAAGGAAGAAGAAAACAAAACAAAAAGAAACAAAACAAAAGAAACAAAGTTAGATACAAGAAAAGTGAAAGGAAAAAATAAAATAAATACTATAATTTGTACAAGAATTTACCTCCCCAGCAACGATGCCAAAAACTTGACACGACTAAAAGGTTGATGTCTTCTCCCAAGTGTAAGAGTGTCAAAGTAAGAAATAGCCCGACAAGACCTCACCGATGGCGTGGACAAAAAGCTGCTGTATAATTTCGTCTTCTATTTCATCCTCCACTTCCTCAATTTGTTCTTTATCTTGAATTTTCCAAAGTACTAATGTGAAAATTGTCATGCTGGATCCAATCACCACTACAGACTTTGTAAAAGTTGTTTAGAAAAGTGGGATGATGAGTTCCTCCTTTTTAGGTTCTTGTTCTTCAATATTTGTCATTATTGCTTCCTTTTTAATCTTGGCGACCCACTTATAGTCATCTTTCTTGGGTTTATATCCAAGCTCAAATATCTGGTCTGCACATTTCAATTTCATCATATTGACCCACTCAGGTATCCTAGTTCTAAGATCATATTAGAAAGGAATCCCATTCTTGAAAAAGCAGTCGGTAGCAATCCTTACAACTTCTAAAATTTTTACCCTTCTCGGCATCGTACCTTCAAGAACCCATTTAACATTCATGATTTTAAATGCATGAATGTTCCCATCTCTATAATCTTCCACCTTAATAAACAACACAACCATATTTGTTTATCATGAAAATTGTCTTTTTCGGCCTTGACAATTATTGACATTCCATTCATAATATATTTCAAGCTTTGGTGTAGTGAAGAAGCTACCGCTCTAGTTGTGTGAATCCATGATCTTCCTAATAATATGTTGTAAGATGGATGAATGTCCATCACCTACAATGTCACCAGGAACATTTGTAGCCCCACATACAATTCCACCTCCAATGTTCTAATTATTTGTCTTAGTGAACCGTCATATGCTTTTGCCATCATAATATTGGGTTTCATGTGCGAATCATTAACAAACATTTCTTTCAATATGTGTCTTAACAACATATTTAGTGCAGAACCATTATCGATCAGTACTTTCCCAATCAAAACATCTTTACATTGCACTATAATTGTAAAACCAAACAAAACATAACATTAGGCTGGCTTATACTAGGAAGGAAATGGAGAAAACAGGCCGGTCTGTTTTAAGGAAATTGGTGGGGGAGAAACCGACTTATCCTAAGGGGGGGTATTATAAAGGATATTATCAGCCTAAGATAACCTAATAAAAGGATACGAACCCAAAATAACCAACACACAAACACCCTATCTTATTTAAGAGGGGGTATAAATACAAGGGGGAGAGAGAAGGTGACCCTTCCTCTCCCCAAAGTCTAGCTGTAATTTGCTAGAATCATCCCTCTCTCCCTCCCAAAGAGAAAACTGCAATTGACTAGGTGCATGCGCATCTTCCTTGAGAGTTGAGTGAGAAGAGAATAGAGGGAAAGAGAAGTGGTTGAAATATGGAGGAGGACAGAGCCTAGACCATAGAACCGGTAGCAACCATTACTACAGCACAACCATTCCTTTTTAAGGAGAAAAACTGAACCCAACTAGCTTGCATGCCATCTTCCTTGAGAGTTGAGTGAGAAGTGAGTTACGTTAGGTAGAGAAAAACAAAAACAAGGGTGAAAGAAGAGCCTAGAGGGCCGACTGGATAACAGGTGAGGGAAGGAAGAAACCAGACAGAAAGAGAAGAACAGACCACCAAATCCCTTCCTAAAGCTGTTGAAAATCATAAGGTATAAACCAGAACCCTTTTCCACCTATGCTTGTGATTTTCTTGCAATTTTATCCCTAATTTCAATCGATTGACTTCGTAAAAATTAAGTTTGGTCCTCTAAAATTCTAATATTCTTGATTAAGCTCAAATTAGGCTCTCGAACTTAATTTTCACCAATTAAATCGCTAATAAATTAATTTCCCCCGTTAAAAGTACATATTGTTATGATTTTTTTATTTATTTTATTTTATTTGATAAAATATAAGAAATATATAGATAAAAAAAAAGCTGGAAGACCAGCGAAGTACAAAATAATTACAAATAATCCAAAGAAGGGGAACAAACTCCCGAAAATAGATAGGGAACACGCTCCCTAAAGAAATACAAGCAAGCTTAACTTGCATAACAGGATTACAATCCAAAGGCAGGTGCAGGGGAACAGACTCCCTCGGAACCTGCATATCAATGAAGCAAAAACATATCTCCTTCCAACCCAGCAGACGGCTAGAAGCAATGGAAGCAGCTTAGTATTGGCTGCAATTGCAGGCAATAACTCCAACCAGTATTCAAGGACACCAGTGTAGTGAGCGAGCAGCAACTGCAGCCATGTAAAACAAACAGTGTCGGAGCAATCAAGTCAAATAGACGGATAAGGCACTAGTAGGAGCACACCAGCACCGCCAAACAGCCGGTCCTCAGCAGACCTGCTAACCAGTGCCTACAGCAGAATAGCAGCAGCATGCTTTCCATCAAAGGACAGCAGCATCTAAGACGCAACCTCCACCAATAAAACCCATTACCAAACAAGCTAGGGAGGAAATCCTAGCAGACCACAGTAGAAGAATAGTAAGGCAACCCTACTCCAGCAGCAAAGATAGAGTAGCAACCACAACCTGCATATCGTAGCAACAAGACTAGCAAAAGCCAGCATAAATTCCAGCAGCCAGCAGCAAACCACGTTTAGCAAGGCTACTCCGCTGAGAGCCATTACACCAGCAACTGGAAACAGCCCTGCCACTCAAACCAAACCATCAGCACTAGAGCAGTGAGCCCAGCAACTCCAGCAAGGTGGAGTAGCACACCCAATTCTGCAAAAGCAGCAACTAAACAGAACCATAAAGCAAGGCCGACTCTAGAGAACCAGCCTCATTGGACAACATCAACTAGCATAGTAGGCTAGTACACAAGAAGCCGAAAGGACTTGCCCAAAACACAACTCATGCAATATCCTTGCTCCATCAAGCTTCGTTGTTGCAAGCAACTATGAGGAAAGGCTGAGCTGCTAACGGCAGACAAACTCTTTCCACCAAGAGCTAAATAGAACACCTTGCAAGAGAAGACTGGACAAGTAGCTTGAACCCACAAGATCCAGTAGATTCAACACACGGATGGTAATTCCAGCCAACTTTAATAAGGATGAAACACAGCCCACCAATAGCATACCAAGTTGCATAAAGCAGCAAGACACTGCAGGATGAAGAACATCCCAGCAGGAAGAGACGCACAGAGCACACAACTGATTTCCATAATACAACCAACAGATACATCAAACACAAGCTAATTGTAACTCAGACAATTGGCTGCGAGACAAAGTAACCACAACAAACAGTAGCACAAAATCTAACGCCATGACAACAGCGGCGTCAAAAACCCAAAAGCATGAGGTTAAAGCCTCATGTTGATTCAGAGGTACAAAGCCCTCTAAAATACTGGCAGATATGAACATCATATAGTGGAAGGGGTAGGAGACTTCCTACCTCCGCCACATGCTCGGTCAGGGAAGACCATAATTTTAAATCAAAAATCAGTGCAAAAGCAGCTTCGCCATATCCCTAGGATGAGATCTGAGGGAGTACCTTAACAAGGAGAGCTTCCAGTATCACTACCATCAACGCAACTGCTGGGCAATTCCATGACTCAGCAAGATATGGGTACCCTGTCGTCAGATAGACGAGGGACCCGAAGCACTTCGCTTTCAAGAAGGACGATTCCTGACCCATTAGGACCGTCATCTACTAGAGAGCACGACTTTGAAGAAGCCCCAATCTCAGCCCTAGATCCATTCTTGGGTGTTGAAGAAACTGGAACGGTAGACGCTTGGTAGGCTGGAGGCAATATCAAGTCCGTACTCGATCTAATTAGGTTAAACTGGAACCCCTCTTGAATTAGCGTAATCGAAGAAAATGGTAGCTCAAAATTCTATGTCTTATTGGCCACGTAGCAGGCCATTAAGAAACAGAGAAGAAAGAAATTCAAAATTTGCTCAGGAGTTGCAGGACGTCATAGCAAGGAGAAATCTTCAAGAAAAAGAGCATCTCTCTCTAGTTTCTCTCTCAAGCTGCAACTTTGATGATTTTTTTTATTTGTTAGTATGATTAAATGTCAATTTTGATGTTTTGAAGTTTCGATTGATCATTTGGATTTGTTGTGATGTAATGTGTTGATGTTTGATTTACCAAGACTAAGATTTTATTTTATTTTCTTTGAGATGGAGTTGGGCTTAATCAAGCTTTTATATATGTTAAAATTGATGATAAACAAATCTTAAAACTGATTTCACAATGTTCAATGATCTTATGAATGCATTTCTGGATTCCTATTGATAATGTGGTTGAATTTTTAGCCTACTTCTTTTATCCATTTTCTTTTAGTTTTTAAAAGTTTTAGTCAGTCAACCTAAGCATTTTTTTTTAGTTTAACGTAGATGTCCGGGCCAACTTGCGCGCACCTCGACTAATTTCACGGGCCCTGAAGTTAACGACCATGTAAGCCTCCAGTAGCTATCATATGAGCAACCCAGGGCTCGAACCTGAGACCACAGAGAAAACAAATCTCTTGGTCTCAAACTCTTACCACTGGGCCACCACTTAGATAGTTAACGTAAGCATTTTTGAAGTGCTTAGATAGGTTTATGTCTTTATTTTGGGTTTTTAAATTAGTTTCTAGGTTTAAGCCTATTATAGGTAGCATTTGGGTTTTTCTAGGTCTAGTTTAAATGTTCGTGAGTTGCTATTTTCAATTTCCTACAAGCTGATGTGTTGATTTGTCTTGTGTGCTTCAATTAAAGCGTAGGCTCATACATGATCTTTCTTTATGCTTTTTTTGTCCATCCGACTCTTACATTGGATCAATCGATCCTTAGAATTTTTTAATGTTTGGTTTAAGGATAAAAACTATAACACTCAATTCATGAAACTTATAGAATTTTTCCCCACTTTGATACATCATTCTGCTTCAATCTTTCATGTTGCTTCTCTCTACCTCCATGATTTGATGAAATCTAGTCTATAGATTCAATTCAATTTCTGGGTTCATATTAATGTTCTTTATGTTATTGGCAAAATTCAAGCAAAACCAGTCTTTCATTTCTAAATCTAGATTTGTTTTTGGGCTTGGGCTGGGCTAGGAAGCCCAACCCACATGATTGGGTCATGACTTTTGAGGCTTAAAGCCATGTTTGGCCAACAAAAACTTGTTAAAGAAAAAGTACATTTTTAGGTCCTTAAGACGTGTTTGGAAAATGTCCTTAAAATAATTTTTAAGATTGTGTTTTTTAGCTAAGTATGTGTTTAACAAACACACCTTAACTTATTTTTCTCATCCTTTTTTATTTTTTTTGTGTTTTGCCCAACATAACCCTTTTTTTATTATTTCAATTTCTAGTTTTTGAGGGATGATTTTGCAATTTTTTTTGGATCTCTTATTTATTTTTACCCTCTCATATTTACTATTCGGGATTGTAACCTACATGCGGAATGCTTTTCTAGTATTAAATAAACCATTTTTCCTTAAAAATTAATATAAAAACAATAAAAATCTTTCTTTTAAAAACACATTTAAATATTTTAGAATTGCATAGGCCAAGTTTCTCTCAAAAAATTATAGTTGTATTTTTAGTAAAAAATAAAAATAAAGAAAAATATATAGAAAAACATTGCATGATTTAGCATACCAAAAACAATAAAAAATGTTTTTATTTTTATTTTTGCATGCATCATGGATTTAATAACGAGTTTATTAAAGCCATAAAGACTTGACTTAAATTTTAAAAACACTAAAAAATTAATTTGTTCATTTTGATAGCAAGGATTATGAACTTATACGTAAGACGTATTATTTATATTAAAAGAAACATGCAAAAATATGTTTTTTCTCTAGAATGACTAAACTTAACCTATAAAGTTAAGGTTCACTCTACTCGAGTAGACCGACTTTAATCAGTAAATAGACCAATGATTAGAAAACATGACACAACCAAAAAATTGATGTCTTCTCCTAAATGTAGGGGTGTCGAAGTAGTAAATAACCTGACAAGACCGGGGTCGAACCACATGGAGGTTAACTATATAATAATAATAATAATAATAATAATAATAATAAGTTAAAAGGGACTTTGATGTAAGATTAATGTGAGGATTTAACAATGATAAAAACAAATGTTATGGTTAAAGGATCCCCTAATAGTATTAGAAATAAGTATAGTATAAACTCTTTTTATTAATCAACTGGAAACCACACACAAAGAAGATTCCAATTGGATAATTTATCCTCAATAGTTCATAATAAATTTTTAACATGATCATATTAATTATCTAATTTAAGTAACACCAAACTTTTAAATATTATTAGGAATTCATGATGCTAACTTATGTTAAAAACAAATCAAGTTCATTTCATAGCACAAATATAAATTATACCATACGGTTGGCTATAAAAGTGCCAAGGATTTGTTGTACCAAGTGTTATACAACACAAATCTAGATTAATCATTTAACAAGCAAGGTATTAAGAATTAGTAAGACAAAAAGATAAAACATGTTAATAACAAACTTTCTTGTATATAAACATTGAAGTCCATGTTGAGTTTATATTATACCTATTCTAACACCATTACTGAAACCTTTTCACCTTGACATAATAAACTTAGCTAAACATTATGAAGAAGAGAAACATAAATAAACAAGAGGAGAACATGATTATGTAAGTATAGTAAACGAAATGAAAGGCATAAACAAAAGATTAATGAAAATATAACATGGAATAAAACTTGAACAATACAAAATACAAAGAAAAAGAGCAGGAGCAAGAACTTGATCTAAACAACCAATGTGCCTAAATGCATGGCAAATGCCTCCTTTTATAGGCCAAAAATTGAAACTATTGATTTAATGACTAATTGTTGAGTGGGTGGCCACATCTTGACTTGGTGAACATCCTTATCTTATTGTCTGAACAAAACGTCATTGCTAATGTCAGAATTTGAATAGATTGTCCCCATGAAAGTTCTACGAAATTGTCTTAGATTTCCAACAAAAAAAGAATTGGTGCATTTGGATTTCTAAAACTCGAGATATGGGCTGAATATTGAATAATGTCTGGGCTACAAGACATATTCCAACTTCTCCGTTGTTGCTACAATTTGAACTTGAAAACGGCCTTTTTGAATCTTGAACTCCCATGAAAGTTTTAGGCCCATGTCTTAGCTTTCTAAACATATAAAGCAGATCTAAATCCAAGCTCTACAGCTCCAGTTATGATCCAATAACCAAGTGGTGTTCCTATTTGGACTGAACCAACATCTTTTTTCTAAGCTTAGCCTTATCTTTGTCTTCTCAATTTCAGTAGTTAAACTCATCAATCAATCCTTTCATTTATGTGATAGGCCTGTATTTAAGATGAACATTTACCATAAATTAAAAGTATCTTATATTATTAGATATGTTATTATAAAAATGCTCTAGTTAAGGAGTTATTGATACTTCAAGTGCAAAATGATGATATAAAACCTTGATAAAAATGCACTTTTAAGTACTAATAACACCCCTAACCAGCTTATTACTAGTCCCTAGTAATCAAAGCGTTAAAATAGAAAAACAATTTGCAAGTTCCATTAAGCAAGGTATTCATCATTCAACTTCCAATAATCTATCTACATAAACAAACTCTCATTAAATTTATATATATTTGCTTCATACTGTTGAAATAAAATATTAATAAACCTTCTTTTTATGTGCTCAATGTATGAAAACATAGATGATGAGGCTTTTATTGGAAGAAAACAATATTTTGTTCTAATGTTTTTCTAAGGTTAAACTTCATTGGGTTGGGATTATTATGTTTTTTTTTTAATATATATACATATAACTTAAAACACAATGCATCTTTAACCATGCAACTAGTTTTAGGCTAATGACTCCCAGACCAGTTGGTCCTAGGGCATTAGGTGTTGAGACACCCCTTCGAGCTTAGTAACTCAGGTTGCAGATATTGATATGTAGATAATGCAATGTTTGATTTCCTTAAGCTTTTCTCCTTAACCTATTTAACAAGCACTGAGCCAATAACTGCCAAATCAGTTGACTTTAAGGTATTAGGTGTTAAAACACCCCTTTGGGCTTAATTGCTTAGGCTAATTTTGGTTTTTTTTTTTGCAAATTATATACTATCTATTTCCTTTAGTTGTTACCTTTAACAAAAGAATATAAATAATGTAATAATCCAATGTGCAACCCGCAATCATATGTTAAAGTGTGTGTGTGAAAATGAAGGTTTCAGAATACTTGTTAAATGAGTATATGAGCAGAATCAATTGATGATAATGCAAGAGTTTGTAAACCTGAATATTTCAAGAAGTATTTTGATAGACCTTGTTAAGAATGTTTACTAAGATGTGTTTCAAGAGTCACTTTAACAAAAGAACTCATTTACTCTGCCATCATAGTAACAACAATTTTACAAATGGTTTATGAAATAGAAAACACATTTAGTTATTTTTTTTAATAATAACTACTACCCTTTCCTCCCAACCAAAACGAGACATTGTCCTCAATGTCTTAAGATAAAAAGATAGAGTATAGAAGACATCACCTGAAATAACAAATACTGACAAACCTGAAACACACTTAAAAAAAATATTAAAAATAGAAAACAAAATAACATGCTATTAATAAAACCAAAAGACACAAGGTTTCACAAACGAAGGCTCAAATCCAATCTAAACTTTTTACGACTTTCGTTTGTTGATCAATTTATGCGACTCATGGAGGGATCAATTACAGGGATGGAAGATTGTAGTTGGTCAATCAATTATTTAGTAGTAGTAGCAGAGATTATGATTTGTCGTGCCGAAGATGTTAGGAATTTTAGTTGCACGACATGAGCAAGAAAAGACAACAAATTATCATAAAAACCATTAACATTTAACAGACCTATGGATTTGTGGTGAATATGCAATTGGACCTAAGAGAAAATAGGAAAGATCTCTTCGCTTGGTTTTACGTTCAATAACGACTTAAACGCCCTCTATGGGTTGGGGATAGGTTTCCCATATAGTTTTCTTAAAAACTAGCAAATAAGGTCTTTTTTAGTCAGATTCCCAAACCTATGTCGAGCATGTTCTTTATGGAATTGTGGCCATAAATCATAAATTACACGATGCACCAGGGTGCGTCTCAAGAGTCAATAGAAGATTATCTAAAGACCCTTTACTTAGGGCATCCTTAATGAATTGTATTTTATCTTCACGGTTTACATATACAATTTCTAAAGAACGATATTTTGCATTACAAGTCTATATGGCACATCTATAATAGACTTTCAGTCGTTTTGCACACGATGATTCTTCATAAAAGTGCTTTAACCTATTCTAGGCATGTATGAAATGAAAGAATTGGAGGACTCACCTGATAATAGGAGCTTTGCTTCAATCATCCAGCGAATATCTTCAAGAATTCCATGGTTTATTAACAACCTCAATCTTTCACACATAGCACGGTAAATTTTTGCAATCGTATTTGGAGGTAAAGCGGGAAAATACTTTTTTAATTTTTCAAGAGTGGTGTCCATTTTCAAATGAGAATTAGAGACGAGGTGCAAATAAAGGAGAAAAAGCAAAGAATTGCATAAATATATACACATATATCAGTTATCATGGGAAACTGAAAGAACTGACTTAAGAGTCACTGAGTACCGTTATCCGCCATTTGATCGGGGTGAGAAAGACTAGCAAAACAGAAGTCACACAAAAAAGAAACACAAAATCAATGTGAGAAAAAGAATCAATCTTTATATACAGGATCATCCAATTCAATAGAGTCAATTTCAACTAAAACATTATCAAAGTACACTTTCAAACGATGTCCATTTACCTTGAAAACATTACCATTCTTTGGATTCTTGGTATCACAGGCCCCATATGGATACACATGTTTCATAATAAAAGGACCGCTCCATCTTGATTTTAGTTTTCCAGGAAATAAATGGAGTCGAGAATTATAAAGCAAGACTTTTTGACCAACATTGAATGTTTTTCTCAATATTTTCTTGTCATGAAATTTTTCAATAACTATTTCACAAGCAAGGTATTAAGAATTAATAAGATAAAAATGATAAGACATGTAAATAGCAAGTTATTTAGGATATAAGCATTGAAGTCCATATTGAGTTTTTATTATACTTATCCTAACACCATTAGTGAAACCTTTTCACCTTGACATAATAAACTTAGCTAAACATAATGAAGAAAAGAAACATAAATAAACAACATAAGAACCTAAGTATAGTAAAGAAAATGAAAAGCATAAACAAGAGATTAAGGAAAATATAACATGAAATAAAACTTAAACATTACAAAAATATAAAGAAAGAAATAAAGAGCATGATCTTGATCTGAAAACCAAGATGCCTAAATGCATGGAAAATGCCTCTTTTTATAGGCCAAAAATTGGAACTATTAATTTGATGACTAATTATTGAGTGGGTGGCTACATCTTGACTTGGTGACAATCCTTATCTTTTTGTCTGAACAAAACATCATTGCTAACATCAGAATTTGAACATATTGTCCTCATTAAAATTCTAAGAAATTGTCTCAGCTTTCCAACAAAAATAGAATCGATGCATTTGGACTTCTAGAACTTAAGATATGGGCTAAACACTGAATAATTCTATATTTGTTGAAAATCTTCTTGTTTGAACAGGACTGGATCCACTGAAAACACAAATATTTTTTATGTGATGACTTGAGGAACCTGTTATTTCTACACACTTCTATATTTGTTGAATGTATGGGTTTAGTAAAAATGAAGGGAAGGAAGATAAGATTTTATAGATGAGAAATTGAAAATGTAATCATACTGCTTATATGTAGGTCAGTTGCAGTATTAGTCTCTCTCTGTCTTTATTTATTTATTTTGGAAAAACATGTGTATGTACAAGTAGTTATGTTTGTGGCTCACATCTTCCCTTGGTTTTATGTCCAAGAACATCTTAAACGCCCTTTATGGGTTGGGGATAGGTTTCCCATCCAATTTTCTAAAAAATTGGCAAACAGGGTGTTTTTTAGTCTAATTCCCAAGACTAAGTCGAGCATGTTTTTTATGGAATTGTGACCATAAATCATGAATTGCACAATGCACATCTCCATTAGGATGCGTTCTCAAGAGTCAATAGAAGATTATCTAAAGACCCCTTACTTAGGCCATCCTTAATGAATTGTATTTTATCTTCAAGGTTTACAGATACCATTCCTAAAGAACGATATGTTGCATTACAAGTCCATCTGGCACATCTGTGACCGACTTTCAACCATTTTGCACGACGTTTCTTCATAAAAGTGCTTTTACCTGTTCCAGGCATGTATGAAATGAAAGAATTGGAGGACTCACCTGATAATCAGACCTTTGCTTTAATTAGCCAGCGAATATCTTCAGGAATTCCATGATTCATTAACAACTTCAGTCTGGCATACCTAACATGGTAAATTTTTGCAATCGCATTTCAAGGCAAAGCGGTAAAATACTTTTTCAATTTTTCAAGAGTGGTGTCCATTTTCAAATGAGAATTGGAGAAGAGATTCAAAGAAGGGAGAAAGAGCAAATAATTGCACAAATATATACAGATATCAGTTATTATGAGAAAGTGAAAGAACCGACTTAAGTCACAGAGTACCATTATCCGCCATTTGACTAGGGTGAGAGAGTAGCAGAACAAAAGTTACAACAAACAAAACACAAAACAATGTGAGAAAAAGAATGAATCTTTATATACAGGATCACTCAATTCAATAGAGTCATTTTCAACTGAAAAATTGTCAAAATAAACTTTCAAACAATGCCTATTTACCGTGAAAACATTGTCATTCTTTGGCTTCTTAATATCACAGGCCCCATATGGATACATATGTTTCACAATAAAAGGACCGCTCCATCTTGATCTTAATTTACCAGGAAATAAATGGAGTCGAGACTTATAAAGCAAGAGTTTTTGACCAACATTGAATGTTTTTCTCAATATTTTCTGGTCATGGAATTCTTTGATTCTTGCTTTATGAATTCTTGAATTTTCATATGCATCATTTCTTATTTCCTCAAGCTCATTTATTTGTAATTTCCACAACTGACTAGCATCATCAAGGTTTGAATTGAAAGCTTTAATAGCCCAATAAACTTATTTTCAAGTTCCACGAGCAAGTAACAAGGTTTTCCATAGACTAGTCTATAAGGTGACATACCTAATGATGTTTTATAAGCAGTTCGATAAGCCCAAAGTGCACCATTAAGTCTTAAAGACCAGTCTTTCTTATTAGGGTTCACTATTTTCTCCAATATTTGTTTTATCTCCCTATTAGCAAGGTCTACTTGTCCATTTGTCTAAGGGTGATAAGGGGTGGCAACTTTGTGTGTGATTCCATATTTTTTTATTAAAGACTTAAATGGCTTGTTGCAGAAATGTGTTCCACCATCACTTATCATGGCTCGAGGGATTCCAAATCGACTCAAATATTTTCTTTCACAAACTTTACCACTGTTTTGTTATCATTGTTTCGACTTGGAATTGCCTCTGTTTATTTTGAAACATAATCTACTGCGACTAATATGTATAAGAAACCAAATGATGGTTTCTGGGGTGCCTATCTTGGGGAGCCTGTTCCCCAGCATCCACCTCTTGGTTAGTTTTGTAGTGTTGCGCAAGATACGCTTGCTTTGTTAGTTTAGGGAGTTTGTTCCCTAGCCTACGGGTTCTTGGTTTTATGTAAATATTATGTACTCTGCTGGTTTCCAGCTTGTTTTTTATCTATATATTTCTTACATTTGATCCAAAAAAAAAAATAAACAAACCAAATGATGGAGGAAATGGACCTATGAAATCTATACCCCAACAGTCACAGATCTCAATGACAAGAATATGATTTAAAGGCATTATGTGACGTTTTGAAATAAATCCTAACTTTTGACAATTTTTACAAGTCTTGTAGAATACATGTGAGTCCTTGAACATGGTGGGCAAGTAAAATACATTTTGTAAGATTTTTGCAGTTGTCGTTCTTGATAAGAAATGACCCCCACATGCCTCATAATGATAAAATTTAATGACACCACTTACCTCATTGCCAGGAATGCATCTTTGAAATTTTTGATCAGGACAATATTTGAATAAATAAGGGTCATCCCAATAAAAGTTCTTCACTTTGTTCAAGAACTTTCTTTTGTCTTGGGTACTCTAATGAGCTAGCAATTGTCCTGAAACAAGAAAATTAACAATATTAGCAAACCAAGGCATTATAGAGATGAAAAGTAAAGATTCATCAGGAAAGTAGTCATCAATTGGTGTGATGTCAGATCTCGAATCTGTTGTCAATTTTGACAAATGATCTGCGACAACATTTTCGATGCCTTTCTTATCTTTGATTGTGATATCAAATTCTTGAAGTAACAAAATCCACCGCACCAATCTAACCTTAGAATCTTTCTAAGAAATAAGATATTTCAATGCCGCATGATCACTAAAAACAACAATAGGTGAGCCAACAAGATAAGACCTGAATTTTTCACATGCAAATACTACTGCAAGTAATTATTTTTCAGTTGTGGTGTAATTCATTTGAGCACTATTTAAAGTTTTACTTGCATAGTAAATCACATAAGGTTTCTTATCTTTTCTTAGTCTCAAGACAACACCGACGATATAATCACTAGCATCACACATTATTTCAAAAGGTAATAACCAATCAAGAAGTTGAATGACAGGAGCAAAAGTAAGCAAGTTTTTTAGTTTCACAAAGGCTTCTTCACAATGTTCAGTCTATTAAAAAATATTTTCCTTTGTTAAAAGGTTACATAATTGTTTAGATATTACACTAAAATCTTTGATGAACCTTCTGTAAAAACCAGCATGTCCTAAGAATGATTTAACATCTTTAATAGATTTTAGTGTTGGCAAGTTAGCAATTAACTCGATTTTACATTTGTCAATCTCAATTCCTTTTGATGAAATAATGTTACCAAGTGCAATGCCGTTTGTTATCGTAAAATGACATTTTTCCCAATTCAGCAGAAGATTCTTCTCTTCACACCTGCTCAAAACCTGTTCTAAGTTAGTTATACAATCATCAAATGAATCACCAAAAACAGAAAAATCATCCATAAAAAGCTCAAGAAAACGTTCAACCATATCATTGAATATGCTAAGCATGCATCTTTGAAATGTGGATGGTGCATTACATAATCCAAAAGGCATCCTTCGATATGCAAAAAGTACCAAATGGACATGTGAAAGTCGTCTTCTCTTGATCTTCCAATGCATTTTCAATTTGATTGTAACCTGAATAACCATCTAAGAAACAATAAAATTCATGACCTGCAACTCTTTCTAGGATTTGATTCATGAAAGGTAAAGGGAAATGATCTTTTCTAGTCATTGAATTAAGTTTCCTATAGTTAATGCACATGCACCAACCACTAATAGTCTTCGTTGGAATTAACTTATTTTTCTCATTTGTTATCACAATGACTCCAGACTTCTTGGGTGCAACTTGTGTATAAGGATGACAAAATCACCCCTAGCACACTTTACCTAAGGTAAGATGCATTATTTATTTATATTTTTATTATTAAGGCACTTTGTGTTTTGATTAGTACTTAAAAGTGCATTTTTATCAAGGTTTTATATCATGATTTTGCTCTTGAAAATATCAATAACTCCTTAGCTAGAACATGATTTATAATAACATATCTAATAATATAAGATACCTTTAATTTATGGTAAACGTTTATATTAAATATAGGCTTATCACATAAATCAAGTGATTGATTGATGATTTTAATTACTGAATTTGAGAAGACAAAGAGAGGGCCAAATTTAGAAAAGAGATGATGGTTCAGTCAAAACTGGAATACTTTTCAGTTATTGGGTCATATCTGGAGCTGTAGATCTTGGATTTAGGTCTGCCCTATATGGATGGAAAGCTAAGACATAGACCTAAAACTTTCATAGAAGTTCACGATTTAAAAAGGTCGTTTTCAAGTCCAAATTGTAGCAACAACGGAGAAATATGAATTTGTCCTGCAGCCCAGACACTATTCAGTGTTCAACCCATATCTCGAGTTCTAGAAGTCCAAATACACTGATTTTTTTTTGTTGGAAAGCTGAGACAATTTCCTAGAACTTTCATTTTCAAGTCTGTTCGAATTCTGACGTTAGCAATGATGTTTTGTCCAGACAAGAAGATAAGGATTGTCACTAAATCAAGATGTGGCCACCCACTCAACCACTAGTCATCAAATCAATAGTTCTAAATTTTGGAAGAAAGAGCTAAACACGAGAGAGAATCTAGAGAGAGATGCTCTCCTCCTTCATGGAGATGATTCCTTTGTTGGTGCTGATGAAGTCTAGAGATCGACTTTCTTTTAGTTTCCTTTAGCTCCTTGTCTTATCTTCATGATCTGATTGTCCTTCCTCGTTCACTCCTTCTCTGTTCTTTTAACTTTTTCAAATTCTCGGTTCCCCTTCTCTCCTTCTTTTTCGCACCTATGCTTTAATTCAAATGGCTAAAAAATAAGAGGAAGGTTACAGCTACTACAACACGTGGAAAATCCAACATGCGTTCTTCATTTCCCAATGATCATGACTGATCTACTGTTCTTGCTCTCCAAGCACCCTCAGTTGTTCCTCCTTGCTCATCTTTATCTGTCTCTCAACCTACGCCTTCACCACCGGAATGTGCTTTGTGTCCTGTTATTCTACCACCTATTCCTGAGGTTGCTCCTATTCCTAACACCTTGGAGACTATTATTGTAGAAGATTACTCATCAGATGAAGGCTTGGATGAAACTCTCTTGAAAGAGGAACAATTAGATTTCTCTTTCACTGATGATGACGGTGAAGATTTGCTTACCTCCACCCCTCTGATTTCACCTTCGGCTAGCCTTGTCCCTCCTTCTACTTCTGAAGGTTATTCCCCTTCAACTGTGGATATAGGAGGTGGAGCATCTCCTTCCAAGACCGTCGCAGGTACCTCTCTTGCCTCTACCCCTGGTAGCAAAGTCTGGAAAGATCTCTTTTATGCCAGTAAATCGTCTACTCAGTGCACAAAGCTTAAAAATTTCTCACTTAACCACCTCACCAAGTCCTGTGATATCTCACCTGAGGATTTCCAACCTCAATTTGAAGTCTGGAACTTATGTGTAGTGGGATATGTTGCTGGCAAAAACCCAGGGTACAAGGCTCTCAATGGAATTATCTCCTCTGTTTGGAAATGTGAAGCCTCACTTACTATTCATGATTCTGGGTGGCTGATCTACAGATTCAGCCATGAGGAGGACAAACTCTATGTCCTAAGTGGTGGTCCATACTTGGTCTATGGGAAGCCTCTCATCTTGCATCCAATGACTAGATTTTTTTATTTTTCAAATGAAGAGATGTCAAGGGTCCCGGTGTGGGTTAGATTCCCAAACCTCCCTCTCTGTTGTTGGTCTCCCTCTTGCTTGTCCAAGATAGCTAGTGTTCTTGGAAAGCCTATCCAAAGTGATCATATGACTTCTACACTTTCTCGCTTGTCATATGCCCATGTGTTGGTTGAAATTGACCTTCGTGAGGACCTTCAACATTTTGTTGAAATATCTTTGCCGTCTGGACCTACCCTCTATCAAAAAGCTATCTATAAAGCCCTACCCAAATTCTGTAACTACTGTAATGTCATCGGACACACTAGGCTTCTTTGCTCCAAAGCTGCTGCTAGTGCAGCTGAAGCCATGGTCAAGGCTCCGAATGAGCTCGTTGGGAAAGGGAGTGTTTTTGGTCGTCTAGGTCCTCAAATATTGCCTACACCTACTGGGGAAAAGGAGAAAAGTAATTTTCCATTAGCTACAGGTCCTTCCATGGATCCCATAGAAACAGTTATTCAGGATAATAAATTGGCTCCTTGTGTTACTTTTGAAGATTGGATTACAGTGAAGCCTAGGCAAAAATCAAACAAACACATTCGTGGCAACACTAAAGGGAAGGAAGTCATTGCAGCTGAAGTAAGGTCTGATGTGAATCCATGTACATAAATATCTCCCTCTATAATTGATGAGGTGGTTGGTTCCATAGGTGCATGGGCATCACTTGGTGTAGAGGTGGATTCAAGAAATATCACCTGTTTGGTAACCCCAAACCTGGGTGATGGTTCTCCTAATGTAGAATCTCCATTGGAGGAATTGGTGACACAAAACATGAAACATCATAATCTACCTCCTATTGATGATAGCAACAAATTGCTGCTCGTCTTGAATTATGCATGCTCATGGATGCTTTTATCTATGGACCTTACGTTTAGTGTGATGAATTGGTTGTGCCTATTTCGTTGATGCATGGCTCATGCCTATAGGTTTTCAATGGTTTATCTTGCTTTGTTATGGTCGCATTCTGCCGGGTGATCTCTGATCTCCAGTTTATGGTCACGTACAACTCTGCTCGCCTTTTAGGCTGATGTGATGGATCGATATACAGATGATCCTTATTTTAGGTTTGGTGGGAACCTGGTTCCCTAGCTTTTGGGATTTTGGCTGGTCAGATGGAATGGTTTATTTTTTGTTTGTATTAGGGAGCATGTTCCCTTGTTTTATTTTTGATGTGCTTGTCATGGGGAAGTTGTTCCCCTGCACATGCCTTTGTGTTGTAACCATTCTGCATATTAGGTGTGCTTCGGTTAGTTGGCTTATTTTATATTTCAGCAAGCCCTGCTTGCTTTTGCTCTCCCAAGGGAGTCTGTTCTCCTTGGTTGCTGATTGTAATTATGTACTGTTGGTTTCCAGCTTGTTTTTTATTTATACAATTCTTACATTTGATAAAAAAAAATAAAAATAGTTCCAATTTTTTGCCTATAAAAGAAGGCATTTTTCATGCATTTAGGCATCTTGGTGTTCAGATCAAGATCTTGCTCTTGCTCTCTTTCTTTGTATTTTGTAATGTTTAAGTTTTATATTATGTTATATTAATCTCTTGTTTATGCTTTTTATTTCCTTTCCTTTACTTAGTTAACTTATATCTTATTTATGTTCTTATCTTGTTTATTGATGTTTCTCTCTTTCATTATGTTTAGCTATGTTTATTATGTCAAGGTGAAAATGTTATACTAATGGTGTAAGAATAAGTATAGTATAAACTCAACATGGACTTTAATGTTTGATACTAACATGTTTTGTATTTGTTATCTTGTTTACTTTTAATATTGTGCTTTTTAAATGGTTAATCTAGATTCATGTTGTATAACCCCTGGTACAATAAAGTACTTGGCACTTTCATAGCCCAACCGTATGGTATGCTGATGCAACCATATTATTCGATAGTTTCACCCACATTTAACTAGTGTTTTGCCTATGTTTTATATATAAAATGCCTTGATATTCTTTGTTTTATGTTTTGAAGGCACTTTTGGATGAAAGATGCAAAAAGGAGTAAATTGAAGGTAATTGGCAGATTTGACGTTCAGTCGATGTTTTGTGCAGAACGTGAGCTCTAAAGGTCAAAATGAAGTGATTCCAGTGGCATTAAAAAGCTAACATCCATACCTTTCTGGACATCTAAGGCAAGACAATAAAATAAGGAAGAGCATGGAAATCGCAGCTTTCAAAGTCAAATCTCGCAATCTGCCAGTGTTGACCTTCGGTCAGTCCGACTTGAATATCTAGAGCTACAAAAGTCCAATTGATGCAAACTCAATTGTTTTGGATTCCTGACTCAAAGGCCTATAAACGCTCCAAATTTCAGCCAAAAACGATGTCATATGAGGGAGATATGAGTTTTCAAAGATGACAACTGAATTCTGCCAGCAAACAGGTTTCGTGAAGAAACGAGTCCAGATTACGTTCCGAAGCATCTAAACCGACATCCAAGTTTTTATTTCAGCAATGTAGCTCCTCTAAGTCAAAGATTGAAGATTTCATGCAAACTATTTCTCTTTTTTAGGAAAATAGTTATTGAACTACTTAAATGTAAATTGTCTACTTAAGGGAGGACTATTTTGTAAAATAGAGATTAGGGTTTCCTAGCATATAAAAAGAATGAGAGAAGAGAAGGGGGGCAGCCACCCAAGAGGAGAAAAACGCCCCCCTACTCTAAGAAACCCTAAATCATGCATTCTTCCATCTTTTTGATTAGTTGTTCAATAAACATGCAAGGCTAAACTCATTTTCTTGGTTGCAAGGACACGGAAACCTTCGGATTTCAAGAACTGTGAGATCTATTTTACCTTTTCTTTTCAGTTTATATGATGAATATGTTTGTTCTCCTATGCTTATTTTTCCTATGATTGTTTATTTTAATTGCTAGAGCGGACTCTAAGTTATTATTATAGACAATTTATTGCTAAGTTTGATATCAAAACCAGAGTTGTGGTATATGAACTTGTGAAGCAACTGAGTTTAATAATTGTAGCGAATCTACGTTATTAATCTTAGGGAGAACATTCGATCAAAGCAACATAAGCAGACAACTTAGTTGTTAAGATAATGAATTTATCTAGATCTTAAGGCTGCCATTGGATTAAATCATTAGTGCGGACACTGTGATTATTTGTTGGTTAGGGTTAGTTATACGGCGGATCCGTTAATTAACCAACGTTAAGAAAAGATAAAAATTCAGAATATAAACTGGAATTTCGTTTCAAGGATCAGTTCTGATTTCTATAGGTGGATGTGTGATTGCGACCAAGGTTTGTTCTCTTGATAATTTTTTGATCTTATTAAATTTTGTTTGATAGTTTTTTTGTTTTATTTTTCTTTAGCCTATATAACATCCAACCCCCCTAAATTGCATAACGTATAGCATAAAAATCTGAACTAAATCTTCCTCGTGGGATCGACCCCTTGCTTGCTCTATACTATCTTGTGTGTTGTGTTTGAAGCTAGGGTAATTAATTTGTGCGACCGCGACATCGCAACATATGCACTTTCATAGTCCAACCGTATGGTATAACCGACACTTGTGCTATGAAAGGAACTTGATTTGTTGTTATCATAAATTATAATCATAAATACCTGACAACTTTTACAAGTATTAGCATTATTCAAATAAGATAACTAATGTAATCATGTTAACAATTTATAATCCGATTGGAACCTCCTTTGTGTGTGGTTTCCAATTGAGTAATAAGAGTTTATACTATACTTGTTTGAAATACTTTTAGTGGATCCTCTAACCTTGACAATTGTTTTTTATCAATGTTTAATCATTATATCAATATCACATCTCAAAGCTCTCTTCAACTTATTGTTGTTGTTGTTGTTGTTGTTAGTATTATTATTATTATTATTATTTATAATTTATATAGTTAACCTCCTTGTAGTTTGACCCCGGTCTTGCCGGGTTATTTATTACTTCGATACTCCTACATTTCGGAGAAGACATCAACTCCTTGGTTGTGTCATGTTTTGGGCGCCGTTGCCGGGAAGGTAAATTATTGTATAAATTATAATATTTATTTTATTTTCTCTTTTCACTTTTCATTCTATCTAACTTTTGTTATGTTTTGTTTCTTTTTCTTTTCTTTTCTTCCTTTTATTCTCTTCCTACACATGCATGAGAGTTTGGTCACGTACATTAAGTGGTAGACTTTGTAGGGTATCCTTATTATTTTCAAAAAATATAGCCAAAGAAGATAACCAATCGCTTTATAATGAGAATAATGAGAATAACCGTGTTAGAACACTTAGAGATCACATGAATCCCACAAGAACAAGCGCACCCTCATGCATAGTTTCTCCCTTGATGCATCTCATTTTAATTTTAAGCCAGACATTATTCAACTTTCACCTTCTTTTCATGGCTTAGACCTAGAAAATCCATACTTGCATTTAAGGGAATTTGAGGAGGTCTGTAACACCTATAATGACTCAAATTGCACCATAAACACCATCAGATTAAAGCTTTTCCTTTTTCATTAAAAGATAAAGCTAAAATATGGCTATAAAATTTGATACTAGGATCTATTCGTGCTTGGGATGAAATGCAACAACAATTTTTAAAGAAGTTTTTTCTGTCTCACAGAACAAACTCTTTCAAAAGATAAATCATCACTTTTACTCAAAAACCAGGAGAAACATTTTACCAATGTTGGGATAGGTATCGAGACTTTCTTAATACTTTCCCTCATCATGGTTTTGAAACATGGAGATTGGTTTCACATTTTTATGAAGGGTTAACACCTAGAGATAGACAAATGGTTGAATTGATATGCAATATAACTTTTCAAGATAAAGACCCTAATAAAGCAATGGAGTTCCTAAACTTGCTAGACAAAAATACTCAAAATTAGGACACCATAGGCACTTATGAGGCACAAAGTAAAACTCAACCTCATACATCTAGTGGAGGTATGCACAACCTTAAGGAAGATCATGACCTCTAAGCCAAGTTTGCATATTAAGCTAGAAAAGTTGAAGCACTAGAATTGAAAAGGAGTGATCAATTAAAATTTGTTCAAGACATTATATGTAAAATATGTGAAACCAATGAACGCTTAACAAATGATTGTCCAACTTTTCCTTCTTTTAAGGAATGCCTCCATGAACAAGCCCATGCTTTAAATAGTTTCCAAAGGCCCAATCATAATCCATACTACAAAACATATAACCCTGGTTGGAGAAATCACCCAAATTTTAGTTGGAAGAGTGATAACAACAATGCGCAAACTTCACAACCACTGTTTCAAGCACACCATAATTTCTAAAATTCTCATGGATATGCAGCTCCTTATGCTCCACCTCCTAGAAGAAATTTTAAGGAAACATTGCATGCATTCATTGAAAAGCAGGAGACAATCAACACTCAACTTGCTCAAAGTATGACAAATTTTAAAGATGCTTTTACAAAATTCACATATTCTCTCAGTTTTCAAGAGAAAGGTAAGTTTCCATCTCAACCATAGCAAAATCCCAAGGGGAAATACAATGCAAATGCAAGTAGTTCCAGAAGCCATCACATGGATTAAGTCAAATCAGTCATCACTCTTCGTAGTGGTAAGGTTATTGAAAAACCCACTCTTGAACCTTGTGAGAAAGATGATGAGTTAATCTCTGAGGGTAAGGAAGGGGTTAAATCTGAACAATTCAAAGAAAAGACTAATTCCCTGCCAGCACTTCCATTTCCTCATGCCATGACCAAACAAAGAAAACTTAATCACAACTCTGAAATCTTTGAAACTTTCAAACAGGTAAGGATCAATATACCTTTATTGGATGCTATTAAACAAGTTCCTTCCTATGCTAAATTTTTGAAAGATCTGTGCACTATGAAGAGAAAACTGAATGTGAAAAAGAAAGCCTTTTTAGCTGAACAAAACCTTGTCATTTGCCTGTGGAACTTGAACATAAAGCTTATTAGGCTATTAAAGCTTTCATTTTAAACCTTGATGATGCTAGTTGCGAAAATTACAAGTAAATAAGCTTGAGGAAATAAGAAATGATGCATATGAAAATTCAAGAATTCATAAAGCAAGAATCAAAGAGTTTCATGACAAAAAAATACTGAGAAAAACATTCAATTTTGGTCAAAAAGTCTTGCTTTATGATTCTCGACTCCATTTATTTCTTGGAAAACTAGGATCAAGATGGAGTGGTCTTTTTATTGTGAAACATGTGTATCCATATTAGGCTTATGAAGATTGAGGTTGTTAATGAATCATGGAATTCCTGAAGATATTCACTAGCTAACTGAAGCAAAGGTTTTATTATTAGGTAAGTCCTTGAATTCTTTCATTTCACACATGCGTGGAACAGGTAAAAGCACTTTTCCAAAGAAATGTCGTGCAAAACGATTGAAAGTCTATCACAGATGTGCCAGATAGACTTGTAATACGACATGTCATTCTTTAAAAATGGTATTTGTAAACCGTGAAGATAAAATACAATTAATTAAGGATGACCTGAGTAAAGGGTCTTTAGATAATCTTCTATTGACTCTTAAGATGCATCGTGCAATTCATGATTTATGGCCACAATTCCATAAAGAACATGCTCGACTTAGTCTTGGGAATCTGACTAAAAAAGACCATGTTTGCCAGTTTTTAAGAAAACTAGATGAAAAGCCTATCCCCAACCCATAGAGGGCGTTTACGTTGTTCTTGTATGTAAAACCAAGGGAAGATGTGAGCCACAATCACAACTGCCTACACATACACATGCTTTTTTCAAAATAAATAAATAAATAAAGAAAGAGAGAGAGAGAGACTGAGACTCCAGCTGGCCTATATATAGGTGGTATGATTGCATTTCAATTTCCCATCTATAAAATCTTCTCTTCCTTCCCTTCATTTCTACTCAACCCATACATTTAACAAATATAGAAGTGTGTAGAAATGGCAGGTTCCTTAAGTCATCACATAAGAAATATTTGTGTTTTCGGTGGATCCAGTCCTAGGAAAGAAAAGGAGTTTTTAGAATTAGCAAATCATCTTGGTCGGGTACTAACTGAGCGAAAGATTCAATTAATGTATAGGGGGTTAGCCTTGGGTAAATGGGGAGTGTGTCAATAACTGCATTTTTAAGAGGCAGTCAAGTTTTGGGGGTCATTCCTAAGGCTTTAGCAAAAGGGGACCTCATTGGAAAAAGAATTGGAGAGGAACTACAAGTCCCCACAATGTCTGATCGATTGAATGCCATGTTTAACCATGTTGATGCCTTCATTGTCTTACCAGGTGGTCTAGGCACATTGGAAGAGATCTTTTATATTTTCTCTTGGGCCCAACTGCACATTCACCATAAACCCATAGGTTTGTTAAATTTTAATGGTTTTTATGATAATTTGTTGTCTTTTCTTGATCAAGCTGTGGAACAGGAATTTCTAACATCATCTGCACGAAAAATCATAATCTTTGTTGCTATTACTGAAGAATTGATTGAACAACTATAATCTTGCATCCCTGTCATTGATCCCTGCATGAGTCACCTAGATTTGAGCCTTCATTTGTGAAACCTTGTGTCTTTTGGTTTTATTAATAGCATATTATTTTGTTTTTTTATTTCTTATATTTGTTTCAGTGTGTTTCAAGTTTGTCAGTGTTCGCTGTTTCAGGTGATGTCTTCTATACTCTATCTTTCTACCTTAGGATATTGAGGACAATGTCTCGTTTTGGTTGGGAGGTGAGGGTAGTAGTTGACATAAAAAAAACTAACTTAGTAACTGTTTTTGTTATTATTAAAACCATTTGACAAAATTGTTATTAGGATGACAGAGTAAGGAGTCAGTTTTATTAACTCTTAAGGCACATCTTAGTAAGTATTCGTAGTAGGATGGTAGAGTAAGGAGGAAATTTTATTGACTCTTAAGACACATCTTAGTAAGTATCCTTATCAAGGTCTATCAAAATACTTCTTGAAACATTAAGGTTTACAAACTCTCGCATTGTTATCACTTGATTCTGCTCATATACTCATTTAAAAAGTATTATTAAACTTTCATTTTCACACACACACACATACTTTAACATATGATTGTGGGTTGCATATTGGATTATTACATTAATTATGTTCTTTTGTTAAATGTAACAACTAAGGGAAAGGGATAGTATATAATTTGTAAAAAAAAAAATTATTGATAATATTAATGATAATAAAAACATAGATAAGTTTGGTTTCTTAGCCTAACCTATGCAATTAAGCCCGAAGGGGTGTTTTAACACCTAATACCCTAAAGTCAACTGACATGGGAGCTATTGGCCTAATGCTTGCTACAAGGGTTAAGGAGAAAAGCTTAAGGGAATTAAACATTGCACTATCTACGTATCAGTATCTACAACCTGAGTTACTAAGCTCGTAAGGGTGTCTCAACACGTAATGCCCTAAGACCATTTGGTATGGGAGTCATTAGCCTAAAGCTTGTTACATGGGTTAAATATGCATTGTGTTTTAAGTTTTGTGTGTGTGTGTGTGTGTGTAATAAAAAAAAAAAATTAATGATCCCAACCCAAAGGAGTTAACCTTAAACATTAGAACATAATATTGTTTTCTTCCAACAAAAGCCACATCATCTATGTTTTCATACATTGAGCATATAAAAAGAAGGTTTATTAATATCTTTTTTAAGAAATATGAAGCAGAATATAAATTTAATGAGTTTCTTTAACTGGATAGATTAATGGAAGTTGAATGATGAATGCCTTGCTTTGTGGAACTTACAAATTGTTTTTCTATTTTAACACTTTGATTACTAGGGATTGGTAATAAGATGGTTAAGGGGTGTGATTAGTACTTAAAAGTGCATTTTTATCAAGGTTTTATATCATCATTTTGCTTTTGAAAATATCATTAACTCCTTAGCTAGAACATGCTTTATAATAACATATGTAATAATATAAGATACCTTTAATTTATGCTAAATGTTCATCTTAAATGCATGCTTATCACATAAATCAAGGGATTGATTAATGAGTTTAACTACTGAATTTGAGAAGACAAAGAGAGGCCAATTTTAGAATAAAGATGATGGTTCAGTCCAAACTAGAACACTGTTCGGTCATTTGGTCATATTTGGAGCTATAGATCTAGGATTTAGGTCTGTTCTATATGGATGGAAAGCTAAGACATAGACCTCAAACTTTCATGAAAAGTCCAAGATTTAAAAAGGCCATTTTCAAGTTCAAATTGTAGCAACAACGGAGAAGTCTGAATCTGTCCTACAGCCCAGACACTGTTCAGTGTTTAGCCCATTTCTCGAGTTTTAGAAGTCCAAATGCACTAATTCTTTTTTTTTGCTGGAAAGCTGAGATAATTTCCTAGAACTTTCATGATTCAAGTCTGTTCGAATTCTGATGTTAGCAATGACGTTTTGTTCAGACAAGAAGATAAGGATTGTCACCAAATCAAGATGCGGCCACCCACTCAACCACTAGTTATCAAATCAATAGTTCCAAATTTTGGCCTATAAAAGGAGGCATTTTCCATGCATTTAGGCATCTTAGTGTTCAGATCAAGATCTTGCTCTTGCTCTCTTTCTTTGTATTTTGTAATGTTCAAGTTTTATTTTATGTTATATTAATCTCTTGTTTATGCTTTTCATTTCCTTTTTTTTATTTAGTTAACTTATATCATATTTGTTCTTATCTTGTTTATTGATGTTTCTCTCTTTCATTATGTTTAGCTATGTTTATTATGTCAAGGTGAAAAGGTTATACTAATGGTGTAAGAATAAGTATAGTATAAACTCAACATGGACTTTAATGTTTGATACTAACATCTTTTGTATTTGTTATCTTGTTTACTTTTAATATTGTGCTTGTTAAATGGTTAATCTAGATTCATGTTGTTAAAAGGTTATACTATACTTGTTTGAAATACCATTAGTGGATCCTTTAACCTTGACATTTGTTTTTATCATTGTTTAATCCTTATATTAATATCACATCTCAAAGCTCTCTTCAACTTATTGTTGTTGTTGTTACCCATTTTTGGGTTCCCACACAAAAAAATGAGAAAATAAAAAAAATATATTCGGAAGAAATCCAAAAAAATAATAGAAGCAAGAAAAGGATGTTGTAATGCTGAAGAAAGGTCAAAATTGGTTTAGGAGGTTCAAAAATGTAAAAGGTTAAAATTTGATAGTATTTTTTTATTGATGAGAGCTCTGTGGACAAGGAAAATTCAATTTGAAAAAGAAAAGTTCAAAATAAGATGTTTATGGACTCAATTAAATTTTATCCAAGATTTAATTGGATTTATAGAGGGTTTGATTGCAAGAAAATTGATCTTTTAAGTCAATGTAGGCTTCTATTGGAAGAAATTAAAGTTATGGGGTCCAATTATAATTTTCAAAAGTTGATTTGGTCAAATCAGGGGCTTAATTGCATAATTATTGAAGTTTGATAGCTAATTAGGGACTTAACTGAAACAATCCGAAACCAGGGACCAAACCAGAAAAGGCGCTAAAATCAAGGGATCCAATTACAATTCATCCAGGGGGCTTGATTACAAAATTGTCAAAACAGCCAAGGACCAAATTGAAGATATTCATTTTGAAATTTTGAAACAACGTCGTTTCCTTAAAGAGCACTATTCATTGTCTCCTTCAAAGAAAGCTGTTTTTTAGCAGTAAAACAGGGATACGTTTTGCAGCAAATTGCTCCATTAGGGGCACATTTTATGGCTGCTATCTCGCCATCTCCAGATTACAAGGCAACCATTACTACCGCAAGGCTTTCCCTTGCTTATTAAAGCTAAAGAAAGACAGTGAAGAAGAGGGGAAAAAACGAAGACAACAAGAGGGAAAGAGTAGAAAAGAGGTGGCATAAATACTGTGGGGAGAGAGTGAAGATAGGAAAGAAAACCGAGAGAGGGAGACGAACAAAATACAAAAAAAAAAGGTAGAAAGAAAAAGAAGAGAGCAGAACAAGAGAGAAAAACAAGAACAATAGAGGAGGCGGGGAAAGAGTTTGATCGAAGGGAGATGGAAAGGAATAAAAAAACAAGAACATAGAGGATAAGGGAATAATAGTAACCTCCATCTCTTTTGTTTCTCTCTCTCTTCGTCATTTGGAGCAGCGCCACCGTCAACCTCTCACCATCTCCCTTCCCCTACTGCAACACCCATGAAGAAGAAGAAGAAGCCTGCGCCCTTGCACAGACGGGAAGAACAACAGCAAACACTGCCCGCCACCACAGAGGAGAGCCACCGTATGCAGCCACCATAAGCCACCATCAACAACGACATCACCACCATTAAAAGCAGAAGAAGAAAAAGAGAAACAAAGACAAAAGCGGGGAGAAGAAGTAACAAAAAAAAACAAAACAGAGAAGGAATAGAACCACCGCCCCCAACAACATATAACCGGCAGCTCCAGCTCTCGCAAGAATGGACGACCACCAGGTAAGCCTCCACTTCTCTTCTTCTTCTTCCTCCTCACCCGAGCTGCTCCACTATTCATGTTGCATGTGAACAGAGGAGAGTTCTCCACTGTTTGGTTTTGTTTACTAGGCCGGGTAGTGCCGACCCAACCCAAAATGGGTGGGCCAGGTCCGGCCCAGTAAAAAAAAATTCAAAAAAAATATTTTTAGAAAATTTGTGATTTTTCTGCAAATTTTCTACTACATTTTGAACAATATTGGTTTATACTTTTATACTGTAAAGATACAAATCCGGTATTAAAATACCTGGTTTTCATAAAGACATTCAAAAATAATAAAATATTTTTTTTATGCATACGGCCAAGTCTCTCTAAAAAAAAAAATTCATATTGTATCTTCATAAAAAAAAAAGGGTTTTAGCATGCATTTTGGGCTTTAATAACCAATTTATTAAAGCCACGAAAACTAGGCCAATATTTTAAGAATTCCAAAAATAATTATTTTGTTTTCTTTTAATATCTAGGGTTATGACCTTACACGTAAGACGTATTCCGGTTATTAAATTCTTTTGTTGACATCATAACACTTAGACAAACCAACAACTAGAAAACACAACAAGACCTTAGATTTTATCAGACAATTAAACAATGCAGCCTACCTTAGGTGGGGTGTATTTGGGGTGCTAAAACCTTTCCTTTACGCAACCAGTCCTCGTACTCGATCTTTGTGACCAGTTAAGGTTCCTAGTGACTAAACTACTAGGTGGCGACTCCCATTCCATTTTTCCACTAATAGAAGACAAGAATTCCTTGTCTCCCCACATTTGACAAATTAATACAAATTTGAGGGTGGATGTTTTCGTTGCGACGCCGCACACGTGCAACAATTGTTGTTGTTATTGTTGTTGTTGTTGTTGTTGTTGTTGTTAGTATTATTATTATTATTTATAATTTATATGGTTAACCTCTCTGTGGTTCGACCCCAGTCTTGCAGGGTTATTTATTACTTCGACACTCCTACACTAGGGAGAAGATATCAACTCTTTGGTCATGTCAAATAACTTCATCAGTCCATTCCTATAATTAATTAATGCATCAGAAGTTGCAAAAAATAGACGTCCTAAAATGATAGGAATTGAATTTCATGCTTCAACAGATTATGTATCCAAGATAACAAAATCTACAGGGTAAATGAATTTATCAACTTGTACTAACACATGGCATACGGATATGGAAGTGCTTGTGGGGAATCAATTTTTCTTTGCAATGTTTAGGTTCAACCCCTTCCTTACTCTCATAGATTGACTCATCATCTTTCTCACAAGATTCAAGAGTGTGTTTTTCAATAACCTTGCCACTACAAAGAGTGATGACTAATTTGACTTTTGAAGATAAAGACCCTGATAAAGTAATGGAGTACCTAGACTTGCTAGCTGAAAATACTCAAAATTAGGACACTACATGCATTTATGAGGCACCAAGTAAAACTCAACCTCATACATCTAGTAGAGGTATGCACAACCTTAGCGAAAATCATGACCTCCAAGCCAAATGCAAGTAGTTCCGGAAGCCAAGTCATGAGATTAAGATAATCTCATAGAAAACAAATTAAACATAAAAAATGAAGCTTGTTGCTACCCATTTTTTGACCTTTTTTTAATTTCTCAAAAAAAACCAAAAAATAGACAAAAAAAACACCCAAAAAATATTTTCTTAATGAATTTTCATTAGTTTCAGCCAAGGTTGTTAAAAACGCATTTTTAACACTACACGAAAAGTATAAAATAAACTCGGATCGTAAAATCGTAAAATCGTAAGGAATTATTTTTTTTAGATAGTTCAAGTACCTTAAAATACATTGTTCAAATAAAAATTTATATATAATTCAAACATCTTTAAATACATGGTTCAAATAAAAATTCATATATAATTTAAATAAATTTTCATTAACTAATAATTAACAAACTTAAAACAAACAATATGGTGTCTTCATGTAAACTAAAACTTATATTAAATATAAATACAATATACTTATTTATATTATTTTTTAATTTGCTATTTTGATTGTCTTTCTAACAATATAAAGGATCCGTTTCAGTTGCCTTAGTTTTAGATTTTATTTATTTATTTGAAATCATTGATGTTACATAATTTTTTTTTTAATGTTATGAAAAAATTAAATGGCATGGGTTTTAACAAGTTTATTTATTTTTGTATTTGAAAAAAAATGTTTTTTTTAAAATAATTTTGAATTCTTAAAAAAAAAATAAAGTAACATGATAAATGACCGCCACGCACGTGCCACCCAGGCAATCACAATCTCTCTCGCTCTCTTTCTCGAATCTTCGATCATCATCATCATCAATTTTCTTTTTCCTTGTTCTCTCTCACTTTCAAGCTCATCTCTTGCGTTCTCTTTGTCAGGACTAACAACTCAGTATCATTTCCATGGCTTTTGCTCATTACTTGGTTGCCATTCCCACTGAACCCTCAGATCTCACAAAAGCTGCACTCTTTAGCATCTCCTTCTCTTCTAGTCCTCCTCCCCTCCTCTACCTCCTCCCACGGTTCCACCCCACTTTCTTTTAATAAAAATAACTTTGATTTAACTTTCTCTTCTACCTCACTGAAAACTAAAGCACGTGATTTGTTAATAATAGTTATTTTCAGGAAAGGCGAAGGCGAAAGAACTAGAAGTGATAATAGTTTTTGTTAATTTTTTCAAACTCGGTAAACTCGGTTCGAGTTTACCGATTTTCATCGATTTTAATCGAGTTTGACTGAGTTTGACCGAGTTTGCTAATTTTCGAGTTTTCTACCCGATTTAACACGATATATCTGTGTTGACTCGTAAAATCGTACGATTTTACGAGTCAACTCACGAGTTTGACAACCATGGTTTTAGCGTCTTTTTCAAAGAGTTTAAAATTAAAAAATAAATCTACTTTCAATGCATTTAGTTGTTAACACGCTTTTTGAGTCAACATTGATGTTTCCTTTTTTAAAAAAAAATACAAGAAAAATAAGAAAAAGCAAAATATAATAAATGGGCAAAGGGATCAAAAGTGAAAAGGAAGAAAATAAGAGACCAAAGAAAATTTAGATCGCTTGGGGACCAAGCAATTGAGGGGAAGAAAAGAAAAAAACCTATAACTAGGTTTTATACACACACAAAATAGGGGATAATTTTATGGAGGAGAGACTAGGAAAAAAAAAGCCAAAAATGTTTTTCCCATACTTTTCTCTCCAAATATCCTACACAAAAAAGCCCTAACCCCCATTATACCCATCATAGACACCATGCATACATAGAAGTAAAAAAGCCCACTCTCTCCCTCATTGTAACAAATTGTGAATTGTTGAAAATAAAGGAAAACTTGCCATGAACTTTATTGATGGAGAGAGTGATTTCATGGAAGTATGGATCATGAAGAGTTACAATGGAAGACAATGGAACAAAATGCATTCAATAAACATAGGGGTTTTAATAAGGAAAGAACCTCATACAAATCCTTTAACCTTCTGCAATGCTGACATTATGCTGATGGGAAAATATTATCCTAAAATCACATTTTACTCTATGGATGCTTCCTATTTTGATTCACTTTATTGTTGAGGAAGAAGCACAGTTGGACATAACTTTGTAATTTCCATGCCCTCAAGAATGATAACCCCAAAAAATTATTCCTTGGTTGGTATAATCCAGATGAAAGATGTGAGTAGTTGCTAGAATTTCAAGTATCGCGTATAGAAGTTAGTGAGCAAGAGGCAAGTTGAGGACGTGAAGGATGATGTCATCTGCCATATTTTCACTAGATCATCATAAGCATAACAAAGATTGATAAACAATGATAAGACACGTGTGATTACTGGAGAAGCTGGCCTAATTAGGGTGTTGCATTGTCAATAATTTTGTTAAGAAATTTTGCTATTCAGGACATTGTTTTGGGATTAAATCATATTTTTAATGAAATATGCCTTTTTATTATTGTTGTTTTCAAATCAAGAGATGTTTAGTATTTTATTGTTGGCCATGATATTTTGATCAAACCCCAACATGCAAAATTAAAACTAATCAATCCTGAAAGATTAAAAGTGTTATGATTGCAGAAATGATTCAGCGTTTGTTAAAATAGCATGTCAAACAATATGAGGTGACCAACCACTTTTGAGCTTCCATATGAAATTAAACCACACATCATGAAGTTAAGTTTTAGTAGTATGTATAATGACTTGTAGTGGATTCAATAGTTATGCACTTGAGAATCATGGTTCTTTCCAAGTCTAAATTATTATGTTTGACAAAGTCAAAATTTATCAATATTAACCAACCTTGCTTGAATAAGAAAAGACCATCTTTGTTTATGCTTGTCACATGTCTTAAAATATCAATTTGAGTTTGATTGAAATCCTTTTTTTTTTTAAGTAACCCTAACCTAGATCACATCCCACACAAGCGGCAAGTAAGGGATCTTTTTGTTGAAAAGATGAAGAAAATAGTAGAATCAATAGTAAGTGAAATGCTACGAAAAGTAGGTATTGCTCACACTTAAAGGCAAATCAAATTTGATGATTGGTGGAAATCCATGAAAATGTTAAAGGTAGGAAAATGCCTATCATGTCTAGGATGAGAAAGAGAGATTTTAATTTAGGAAAGACATAACAAACATCAAAAGTTAATGCCAGGGACAAGAGTAAAAAAAGAAAATAATGAACTATGAACATGTCTTTTGGTATCTGTGATAAAGCCTCTAGTGTCTTCAAATAATTATATTGGAGTTGCTTTATGATATATGTTAAGAGAATATTGATCTTTTAGGTAAAAATAAAATGTGTGGCATGGTTATATGCCATTCTTTTACAAAGATAGTGAAAGAAAAATGAGGAAATGATGAGGCTAATGATTGACAGTGAACCTTGATCCTTCCTTCGAATCGAAACATGTGACAACAAAAAAATGAATGAGTATTATGAGATAAATGATGGGTAATAAGCTTTAGTATTCTCTTTAAGTTTGAGATTGAAAATGAAAGGAACGACATGGTTATATGCCAATGACTGATAAGAATGGAATTTCTTAAACCATTGATTGAATGAGGTGAAAATTCTTATTGGAAAGAGTGGCATGATTATTTGCCAATATTTGACCTTGATTGATAACATTGAAAGTGTTTTATTGATGAAAAGTCATATAAAGAGGTGAGGCATGATTATATGCCACTACTTGATTTTGATTAATGGAAATTCCTTAAAAACTATGGAGCATGATTATATACCATTGTTTGATTATGATTAATAGAAATGGAGTTTCCTGTCCAATTTTAGGAAACATGACTTTTTGATTAAATATATGGCATGATTATATGTCATTACAAAGATAGAAAAAAAAAAGAGATTGAAGTAAATAGTTGATGATGATCTTAAGTATTTAAAACCCTCAAACACTTTTGAAGCCTATGAATTTTCCTTTCTTTCATAGCCATTAACCATAGCCCGCATTACATGTTTCTAAAAGCTCTTTTTAATCAAGTAAGTGATTTGAACCAATAAATGGCTTCACAAACTAAGTTATTGGTTATTATGCATGCTGATAAAATAAATACTCAAAAGAGACAATCTTTCTTGATAGAGCCTCGAGTCTTGACTCGAGCCTCTTGCAATTGAAATCAACATAAGGTCACATCATTACGTACCATCAAATAACATACCTAAAATAAGAGATTAAAATTGACACAAGGAACCATAGAACCAAACAAACTATTTTAATCCTACAACAAGTCAATTTTTGTTTTCAAAATACAAGATAATCAAAGGATTGCATGTATCGAATGACATGTGTTGGATCTTTTGATCAAAGAAGCTTAATTTTCAAAATACTTTCAAAACTAACATCTCTTTAATTTCATTTCACTTTAATTAGACTTGAATGGATATGATCCTTGAAATTTGTTAGTTGATTCCTGAATAAGAAAGATTTTTAAACAAAAAAAGCATCTAATGAGTTTGCAAAATCCTTGATAAAAATGACATTGACACTTCTTATAAATCGTTATTGAAAAGTTGAGTGGCTAGGGGGCAATGTAGCGGACCCTAAGAGGGAAAACAAACAATATTCAGATTAACTAAGGGTAAATAAACACATAATCAAATGATGACTCAGTGAAACCCATCAAATATATGATTAGCATTTGTCAATGAAAAATGCCTCTTGATAATAGGAAGAAGAACAAACACAATTATTTTGACTGAGGGTAATGTTGCCTAAAAAGTATGTGGATTACTCGATGAACTCTAATAGTAGTTGAGAGTAACACCGTACTTAAGGGGTATCTTTATATCTGAAAGCTTGGTTTATCCTTTGAAATATGGTTATGACTTCTCAAAAAAGTTATCACGTGGGTGCATTTAGATAAATGTTGAAAGGATGCACGCTACCTAGACTATCTAGGGACAATCTGCTTTGAAGCCTATCAATTCAAGGTGTATTTCACCATATAGATATGGAGTGATAAAAGGAATATCATTTATGATGATAATAGATTTCTTTCCATGATCGAGTCTAGATGATTACAAAGCCTTCAAGTGAAGAAGAATATTTGAAGATAGATTTGGTCTAAAGGGATGAACCTAGATGTATTAACTAAAAAGATGTTGAAGGTCATTAGCAAAGGATGATTATAATGATTTTCTTCAAGAATTTGGAAATGCTGTCATATTAGGGAAGCATGGCCTAATTAAAGGACAACTTTATGGCTATATAAGCACTTGTAATGGTTGCTAGAAATACACAAAAGTTGTTTGATAAGATGGCGGGCTAAAGACCATTTACTACAAAGAACACTGAGCATATAATGATGAGCTTTTATTGCAAATAATAAGATACATGGCTAGACAACTTGACAATTCCATAAAGTTTGATGATAACTTATGCTTGAAGAATATGGTTCAACCGGGGGCAATGTTATAGCTGATTTGCAATCTAAAATGAGGTCGACCCTAGAAATTTTGTTGATAATTGTTGGTAGAATGCACATAGCTAATCAAGGGGCGGTTTTTGAAATAAGGTAAGAAGTTGAGTGATTTTTTAAACTCTTTCATGATGAAACAAGCAACACCACACTTGGGGGGCTTGCTGAGGCTTGATAAACAATGAGAGCAGTAATCATAATGTACAATCCAGGAAGAGCACTATCACCAAAGAATACCTCCTCTCTCAAACCAAAATCTAGATCTTAACACCAAAGAAAACCTCCTCTCTTTATTGTGACTACAACCCACGGAGCAACAATGACTATTTAGGCATCCAACACCAATGTTTCCACCCATTTTCCTTAAGCTACTGACATGACCAAAAGATTGATGTCTTCTCCCAAGTGCAGAAGTGTCGAAGTAATAAATAACCCGGCAAGACCGGGGTCGAACCACAGAGAGGTTAATTGTATAAATTATAAACAACAACAACAACAACAATAACAATAATAGTAATAGTAATAATAATATTAATAGTAATAGTAGTAGTAATAATATTAATAATAATAATAATACTCAGTACGTGGCGTTGTTATACCTGAGAATGATCTAAAAGATCGGGTCACAGGTTTCCAGCCTATATACTGAGTTTATGAAAAGATCAAAGAGATATATTATATAATATAAACAGATTTCTGATGCGAATGAAGGCAAGATCAACAATATCAGGATTCTTGGTCAAACACAGAGCATACTTAACGTACATAAAATATAACAAGAATGTAAATAATAATAATAATAATACTAATAATAGTAATAATATTAATAATATTAATAGTAATAATAATAATATTAATAATAATAGTATTAGTAGTAGTAGTAGTAATAATAATAATAATAAAAAGAAGACATTAATGAAAACTTTCAGATGGAAGATTAATGTAAGGATTAAATAATGATAAAAACAAATGTCAAGGTTAGAGGATCCACTAATGGTACTTCAAACAAGTATAGTATAAACTCTTATTACTCAATTTGGAAACCACACACAAAGGAGGTTCCAATCGGATGATTTGTTATTAATAGCTCATTATAAATTGTTAACATGATCATATTAATTATCTTATTTACGTAACACCAAACTTTTAAATATTTTCAGGAATTCATGATGCTTACTTATGTTAACAACAAATCAAGTTCCTTTCATAGCACAGGTGTAGGTAATACCATACGGTTGGGCTATGAGAGTGCCAAGTATTTGTTGTACCAAGTGTTATACAACACAAATCTAGATTAACCATTTAACAAGCAAGGTATTAAGAACTAGTAAGATAAAAAGATAAGACATGTTAATATTAAACATTAAGGTCCATGTTGAGTTTACACTATACTTATTCTTACACCATTAGTGTAACCTTTTCACCTTGACATAATAAACTTAGCTAAATATAATGAAGAAGATAAACATAAATAAACAAAACAGAAACATAAATAAGATACAAGTTAACTAAGGAAAGGAAAGGAAATGAAAAGCATAAACAAGATATTAATGAAAGCAAAACTTAAGAATTACAAAAACAAAAATATAAAGAGAGAAATAAAGAGCATGAACTTGATCTGAACAATCAAGCCCCTAAATACATGGCAAATGCCTCCTTTTATAGGTCAAAATTCGGAATTATTGATTTGATGACTGGGTGGCCAACTTTTGACTTTGTAAAAATCCTTATCTTCTTGTCTGAATAAAACAAAAATGCTAGCATCAGAACTAGGTCCACTTGAAACATGAAAGTTGTAGGAAATTGACTCAGCTTTCCAAGAAAAAAAAAATGGAGGTGATTTTGACTTCTAGAACTCCAGATATAGGCCAAACACGGAACCGTGTTCGGGCTACAGGACAGATCCGGCTATAATTTGGACTTGAAAACGACCTTCTTAGATCTTGATGAAAACATGAAAGTTGTAGGCCTATGTCTTACCAAATATGTGTAAAAATTTAAGATCATTTGGACATCTAGAACTCGAGATATGACCCAATTACGGAACAGTGTTCCAGTTTGGACTGCACCAACATCTCTTTTCTAAGTTTGACCCTCTCTTTGTCCTTTCAATTTCCATACTTGAACTCATCAATCAATCCTTTGATTTATGTGATAGGCCTGCATTTAAGATGAACATTTACCATATATTAAGGCATTTTATAGTATTAGACTTGTTATTATAAAACATGCTTTAGTTAAGGAGTTATTGATACTTTAAGTGCAAAATGATGATATAAAACCTTGATAAATATGCACTTTTAAGTACTAATCAGCTACCATTCGACCACCACCAAAACCAACAATAATCCAACCTCAAAGCCACCATGAACCAACTTCAAAAAACCAATTAGCCTTTAAGCAGCAATCACAAACACCACCACCAGCAAAAGCTTCTTCGTTGATCAAGACTGAGAGCCACTACAATAGCACCAATTTTCAAATTGTGAGCTCCTTCCATAACTGCACCATCAAAGCAACCGGTGTCCTATTCTCCCATTTACTCAAGACAACCAATAGCACCGTGACCCATCTTATAAAACTGACACTAACCACCACCAAATCTCCATTTCCACTGCAAGTCTTGGATCTTCACCAGTTAGCCCATATTCTTCTCTTAAAATGACATAAAATTTGTAAAGAGAAACAAATCTCAAAGAATATAAAACAAATCAAACTGTTTGTTTTGATTTCCTCTTTTGCAAGTGATGGTGGCCTTCATTGCTGGCATAGGAAGAAAAGAGAGCAGAAGTAGTCTTAGATCCACACACTTTTTGTCTTCACAAGCGACGACGCATGAACCCACGTGCCATTGGTGGTGGGGGCGTGTGGATGTACATGTTGCCACTATTTCATTCACTTTTTAGAATCTTCTAGGGTGTTCTTGGGTTTCTAACAACTTTTCCAATTTAATTTGTGAATTTTAGGAGGCCCATTTTGTAAAATATAAAAGTTATTGTGTGTATATTTTTGAATTATTTTGAATTTTGGTGATTTGTAAAAATATAATTGTAGAGTTGTGAGTAAAAACTGTAGTAAAAAAGAAGGATGTGTGCATGTGTCACATTTTCTGTTTATTTTATGTTAAATGGAATGGTAAAAAAAGAAAAAGAAAAGATAAAGTTTTTTTAACCAAATGTTTTATTTGTATACGGCCAAAAATCCTTACAATTATTTAAGCATTTTCTTTTAAAAAAATGTAAAATACTTTGGCATTTAAAATCATTACATGGATTTTAAAACAAGTTTGTAAAATTCCAAAAGATTTTGACCAATATTTCAATAACTCTAAAGATTTTAATTACTGAAAATTAATAGTCAACATCCTAGTATAAATATTGGACCTATAAGTAGTTTGATATTTAAATATCAGAAGTTGATTAGAAAATTCTCAAAATTATTTTAGATTTTCATCAATTTTAATTAGGATTATTTTTCACTATAATATATAAGTTATGAAAAACACTTTCGCCTTCCAAGATGGGTGAATCCTGTTAGGACACCTACATGGATTATTTCTATAAGAATTTATTTGGGCATACAAGCCCATAATAATTTGAAATTTTAGATTTATTCATGAGTATAAATCTTTATTCTGAGTCATAGACAAACCATCGATAGGAACCCGTCAAAACTTTTAAATCATATCTAGACTACACAATGTAGCTTATCTCATGTAAGGTGCGTAAGGGTCTCCTGGTGACCTTGAACCAAATACTAGGTGGCGACTCCTCGATCCTGATGCGAACCTCGTGATCATGTGGTCACGCAACCCACAATCAAGATTGAGATTTGATCCCGGAAAGCCGAAATAGGTCTGATAGGAGTGTGACACAATGGAAACCTGCCCCAAGGCACCAACACTATTGGAATGAGTAGAATGACGCCACAAAGCCAGTTTATCTTCGATAAGTCAGATTTAGTTCGTTCAAGAACTGAAAAATGCAAGAATCACTCTTACACGTTAAAACTAAAAAAATCAGAATAATAATCTTCAAAGCTGCCGAAATTTTGGCCTACATGAGTTTAAATAGTTCTTGAAAAGTTAACCATAATGGACCCCTTATGTGGACTTATATGAGGTCCACTCAAAACTGACCCAAAACCCTAAACTGATAAGCCCATAACTTAATCCAAACAAGCCTTGGATCCTAGCTTAAAACAAAGTATTAATTAAGCCCAAACAAGCCTTGGGCTGTAGCTAATACAATAAAATAAAGCCATTAATATTAAATCCATGTTCTGCCATGAGAAGAAGAGAATGAACTAAAATAGTACAGAACTGATTCAAGACTTATTTATAGCCTTCCATGTAGCCCCTTAATCCTAGAAACAAAAGGAAAAGGTAGCCACCATGTTGTTTCCAAGTTGTAGTAGGATTCTTTTGTTTCCTTTGTTGTCCTCATCTCATGGCCCAAATAAGGTTGTATTGGACCCCTCTTGCACATGGATAAGATGTACTAGAATCTCCTCTTGATACTCCAATGGACCTTCCAATTCTGACTTGGTGGAAACCTTCAAAACCAATGCATTTAATGCGTCTTTCAATGTCTTTGTCTTGGACCGAGTCATTAGTCCATTTGCTGGTGTTTCTAGGTTGGTCCGCATCAGATCCCGATGTCCCACTACACTGCGCGCTCACTATGACATAGCCTAATTTCTAACCAACCCAACATTGAAGGATAAAATAAAAAAATTAAAAACAAAAACAATTAGAAAAGGTGACATAAAAAAACGACATTAACTTGTTAAACCTATGACTTAGGTTATTAGATTGTAATAAATTCATAGATAGTAGATAAAAAAAATTATGAAACCTTACTGCCAACAGATTTATTGTTGAAGGTTGAAATTGAGAAAAAAAAAACTAAATCCATGAGATTGGTTTATAACCTAATAAAAAGGAAATAAAAAAAATACAAAGCATGATTTCCAAAACAATCTAATATTAAAGAATGAAATTTAAAAAAAAACTAAACAAAAAAAATCAAAATACTATTTCAATCCATGAGATTGGTTTGTAGGTGTTCCTTTAGTGATTTAATTACACCCTTTAGTGTTTTGTTAATTAACAAAATTCTTTAAGTAACAAAATTCAATCAAATCCCTTGGTCTTATGATAAAAGTAATTCTCTTGTCTTGTAATATGAGTACGAGATTAAATCACTAAGTTATTAAATTAACTATTTTTATTAAAATAACATTAATTTCTTTTCATGATTGAGTCAACTAGGTTACTAAGAATCTAATCGAGTCAACCAAGTTTCATCAGGTCAATATAAAATCTAATTTAATTAAAAACTCAGCTCGAATAAGGTTTTAAATCTTAAATTTTCCAAGTCAACCCATAAGATTGAACCAAGTTCAACATATATCCTACCAAGTACTCCTAACAAAATCATATTTACCAAAATGAGAAATTATCCCAAATTAACCATGGTAGAATCTTTGAAAGGGATCATGAATGGAGAATCTATCTAGTTGATTAGATGATTGCTGCCTAATTTTATGATAAAAATCCTCTCCACCATAGCCGACATGTAGATTATGGAGTTAGTTGTTTTATATTACAACCATGCTAATTGCATGCACTCCGCTATGAATTAGATATTTTTTTATCAAACTTAAAAAAATATTAAGAGCACAGGAAATTATTTAATAGTGTCATCCAGATTGATAAAACGAATCAATTTTAAGACTTTCCTCCCCATTTTCTTTCCTATCTTGAATTTTCAATTAAATCATATGAGAACTGATTGAACATGAATGGATTAATTTAATGGTAAAAAGTAGACTGGCTATCAAAAACAAAATCAAGATAATAATTCTTAAATAAAAATTTGAGACAAAACATCATCCCATGACTCAGGTAATGGACTCAGTTAACCTTTTTTGTTATTTTTATATTTAATTGTATGCAAAAAAAAAAATGCTCGCAAAACAAACATCACTCTTAAAATAAATATTTATTTGAGACAGTGATAATTCTATAGAAAATAAACAAAAATAAATCACGACATCCATTTCTCAACTAATCCAACATTAAAAAATGATAAAATATAAAAAGTCAAATAAGAAAATATAGGATTCAGTTGATTAATCCGCCAAACTCATGGATTGAGTAACTCGGGTCAATACATTAAACTCAAGAATTAGGTCATTGACTCAACTATGATTAATAATTTGTTTATCTACTTTTTTTTTGAAGACCGTGATATCCTTATAAAAAATAAAATGAAATAAATTATAAAATTCAATACTCAATATGAAATAATGAAATAAAAACAAATGAATATAAAAAATAAAATTAGACTTTCCAAAATCATCTATGAATTTTCTAAAATTAATAACATGTTTTTATTTCTAGACTAATGTTATTTAACTATATGATTAAAAAAGATAATACAAAATTAAGTTAAATTGTTTTTTTTTTTAAAAGCCTCCCTGAAATAAGAGCAACCTGGGTCACAATAACAAACTTGTAAATTGAGTCATACATCTTATTTCATTATTTAATGAAAGGGAAGCACTACAAAGAAATTTGAAAAATATAATTACAAAGAATTTATAGATTAAACAAAAAAGGAAATTTTTTATCATTAATTATTCTCAAGAATAATCAAAATGTAAGATGATTAAGTTGTAAGCTCGCCATTGATCAATGTCCATGAAGTTGTCTTCTAGGAAAGTTAAATCAACCTTCCAGTTCAATCAAACTGTAAAGGAAAGTCATGTAGGCAAAATCACATTGAACAAATAGGCATTTATTTTACAAATTCCGAGATAAATTCAACCAAAAAGATATTAACAATCAAAGAAAGCTGGTTGAGTGTGCGCAAGAGTGGAAAGTGATGAGCTCATACCTCTCCAGCTAGCTAACGGCAACTTCAAATGAATATCTCTGAAAGCCACCACCATCTTTTGCATCAATCCTCTACGAATGACAATATGCCATGCAATGGTAGAGATCAATTTATAAATTCCTTGAAAGATGGTTGTAGGTAAAACAAAAACATGAACGAAAGATTCTAGGAAACAACTCCATTTTATTTTCCATTAGATGTTGACCTGGGCAGTGCATATTTTATATATATTATAGATTTGCCCAGCAGCAGAAGGGAGACAACGAAAAGAAGAAGAAGAAATTACAAACATGATACGTACATTTGTGAAGCAAGATGCAGAAGCCAATTGCAACTCGAAAGGAAGAAAGAGTATAGGAAACAGCTTCATTTTTTTTTTATGGCATCCAAACCAGCACCACAATTTTCTTCTTAGCCGATTTGATTCTCCTTATCCCCTCATCCTCGGAGCTTTTAAGATGAGATCCCATCCCTTTCTGCTGGTCAAGGTAATAAACTGTAACCCAGGAAAAATCAGAAACGAAAAAAAAACTGATTTAAAAAATATAATTTTATCACAGAAAACAACAATTGAAAACCTAAGAAAAAAAAACACTCTTACACAGATTTTACACGGGAAAGAGGAAGAAGGAAAGTCTGAGATGAGAGGACAACTGAGTCTATTGTCGGCAGCATGGAGGATGTGGATTAGTTCACAAACACCAGCAATCATTCATTATATATTTTTAATGGGTCAATGAATCGGGTCTAAAACAAAGGCATTGAATGCATTGGTTTTGAATATTTCAACCAAGTCAGATTTAAAGGATTCATTGGAACATCAAGATAAGGTCTCAGTACATCTTATCTATATGCAAAAGGAACCCAATCCAACCTTGTTCAGGCCATGAAATTTCAGCAATAAGGCTGACAATTTTCCAAATTTTCAACCAGACTTGCTTTTATAATGTTTCTATGTACTTTGTGGATTTCTAATTTGTTTTGGACTTCCTATTATGTAGGGAACATTAATTATTTTCTTTAAGTATTATAATTTATTATTTTTGTTTATTTTCTTTTTAAGTGACGAGAAAACACAACAAAGAAAATAAAATAATCCTACTACAACTTGAAAATAATATGGGCTGCTACTTTTTCCTTTAGTTTCTAGGATTAATGGGTTACATATAAGGCTATAAATAAGTCTTGAATTAGTTCCATAATATTTTCTTTCTTTCTCTTCTTCTCACGTCATAACATGTATTTAATATTATAGGCTTTATTTTATTTTGTTCACTACAACCCAAGACTCGTTTAAGCTTAATTAATCTTTTGTTTTCAGCTAGGAATCCAAGGCTTGTTTGGATCAGGTCATGAGCTTTTTAGTTTAAGGTTTTTGGGTCAGTTTTTGTACTTGGGCTAAATCAGTCCACAAGGATAGATCCATTAAGGTTAATTTTTCAAGAGCTATTTAAACTTATGTAACCAAAATTTCAGCAGTCATTGATGAATAATACTTCTGAATTTTTTAGTTTTAATAGGTGAAAATGATTTTTGCATTCTTCAATTTTTGAACGAACTAAACCTGACTTATCAAAGATGTTTTCATTATGTCACACTCCTATTAGATCTATTTCAGATTTTCAGGATTAGATCTTGATCTTAATTTTGGGTTGCGTGACCACGTGATCACGAGGTTCACATCAATTGGTATCAAAGCTAGGACCCGGAATCATGTTATATCCTTATTATTTTTGTTATCTATTTATTTTCGCATTAGTTTCTCTTTGTTTGTCTTTGTTTTGTTTCGAGTCAGTTTTTGTTTTGTTTCAAGTCAATATTTGTTTTCTTTCTTGTGTTTATTCTTGGTATTCTGTATTTATTGTGTTCTATTTTGAGTTGAATAAAAAGAAAGCAATCATAAAACGTTATTTGGGTTAAGATAGTATATAATACATTTGTTTCATGACAACATGTCAAAACTTATCATAATTAACTCAAAATTGATATTCTAGTTATTTAGTGTGAAATCGCACTAAATATCAAGTATCAAGTCATTTGAACATCGTTGGGCCTAGTTCTAAATTCAGGTTTTAAAGGGGTTGTTTTGTGTCCATATATATGAAATCAACTCAAAATTTATATTTTGTTTACTGGGGTCCTAATCGCAAAATATATTAAATTTGAGGTCATTTGAATATAGTTGTTTTTAGGTTTCAGAATCGAGTTTTATCTTGCCATAAGGAGTCTATTTTGTGTTAGCTTTCAAAACTTGTTTTGTTTTTATTGATTTTATTCTTGCCAATATATTATCACCATATTTAAGATATTTCGTTGTTGTTTGAATCATTTTCATCACTTTCATATATGTTTGTTTTCGATCAATTTTTGTCCAAACAAAAGTCAGATTTGTAATTTCAAGTCTAAATTAGTGTTCTTCCTATCGTAAACTCTATTCTTGTCGTGTGAAGTCTTCTTCTTCTTCTTTTTTCTATTTGTGTCATGCATTCAGCAAGGAAGAGGGAACAAAGGAGGATTCTAGCTCAAGGATGCAAAAAACTAAGCCATGAGTTTATGAAATAAACTTGTGTTTTGCGTGATGCAACATATTATTTTTGTTGGGATAAAGATTGAATCTAACTTTTCAAGGTATAACTAAATTTATAGCATCATTCGATTTAGTTCTAATAATGTTAGTGCCTTGGGACAGGTTTCTATTGTGTCATACTTCTCAAACCTAATTTTCAACTTTCTTAGAGAAGTATCATCTTTGTTGGGGTTGTTTGATCACGTGATCAAGAAGTTTGCATCAGCTGATATAAGTTAAATCAAGATTCTAAGTCAGTAGATGAATATCATAAAGAGATGGAGATAGCAATGATTTGGTCCAATGTTGTTGAGGATAGAGAAGCCACCATGGCTAGATTTTTTAATGGGTTGGATCGGGACATTACCAATATTGTTAAGCTACAACACCATGTGGAGCTAGAGGACATGATTCACATGGCTATGAAAGTTGAGAGACAACTTAAAAGGAAGTGACATGTTCAGCCAACATTTAGTTCAGGTTCTTCATCATCTTGGAAGCCGAATCCGAGGAGAGAGGGTATTGTCCAACTGACGTCATTTGTTCCTTCTAAAGTTGAACCATCGAAGGTTAAAGTTGATGTCCCTATTGGTTCCAAAGGTAAATCTAAAACTCAACCTAAATGTACTTGTGATGTTAAATGTTTAAAGTGTTAGGGATAAGGACATTATACAAAGTGTCTAAACTAGATAATCATGATGATTGGAGATAATGGTGATATCGAATCTGAAAGTGACAAATTTGATTGTGAAGGCATGCCACCTTTGGTAGATAGTGATGGGATGAGTTAGCATTACCGGTTAAGGATTCTTTGGTTATAAGGAAAATACCTCAAGTTCAGATCAAAGAAGATGGATCTAATCAACAAAGGGATAACATCTTCCATACATGTTGCTATATACAAATCAAGGTGTGTAGTTTAATTATAGATAGTGGAAGTTGTGATAATGTTTGTTGTAACAGTCCGACTGTACGACTTGATCAATGTTAAAAGATTCCAACATATCCTCTTTTAATTTGAGGGTAATTTTTTTTTACCAAAAATTCGACAGAGTCTCGTTTGTATTTAGGACATCCCAAGTTATCAACAACTATCAATTTACTCAATTAACCCATCATCATAAAGTCGTATAATTCCAAACCTTATATCAACACCTCATACAATCCACACAATATATATATCCTACAAGAAAGTTCAATATGAACATAGTCCACATATCATATCATAAAATTTAAAAGAAAATGAATACTAATTTGCAAATAAAGTGACACGACCAAAAGATTAATGTCTTCTCCCAAGTACAGGAGTGTTGAAGTAATAAATAATCCAGCAAGACCGGGGTCGAACCACAGGAAGGTTAACTATATAAATTATAAATAACAACAACAACAACAATAATAGTAGTAGTAGTAGTAGAACTACTACTACTGCTAATAATAATAATAATAATAATAATAAAGAGAGCTTTGAGATGTGATATTGATATAAGGATTATACAATGATAAAAACAATTGTCAAGGTTAGAGGATCCACTAAAGGTATTTCAAACAAGTATAATATAAACTCTTATTATTCAACTGGAAACCACACACAAAGGAGGTTCTAATTGGATTATTAATTGTTAACATGATTACATTAGTTATCTTATTCGAATAATGCTAATACTTGTAAATATAGTCAGACATCCATGATGCTAACTTATGTTAACAACAAATCAAGTTTCTTTTATAGCACAAGTGTAGGTTATACCATACGGTTAGCTATGAAAGTGCCAAGCATTTGTTGTACCAAGTGTTATACAACACAAATCTAGATTAACCATTTAACAAGCAAAGTATTAAAAGTAAACAAGATAACAAATATAAAACATGTTAGTATCGAACATTAAAGTCCATGTTGAGTTTACACTATACTTATTCTTATACCATTATTGTAACCTTTTCACCTTGACATAATAAATTTAACTGAACATAATGAATAAGAGAAACCTAAATGAACAAGATAAGAACATAAAGAACATATAAGTTAACTAAGTAAAGGAAAGGAAATGAAAAGCATAAACAAGAGATTAATATAAACAAAACTTAAGCATTACAAAAATATAAAGAGAGAGAACAAGACCATGATCTTGATCTGAAAACCAATATGCCTAAATGCATGGAAAATGCCTCCTTTTATAGGCCAAAATTTGGAACTATTGATTTGATGACTAATTATTGAGTGGGTGGCCACATCTTGATTTGGTGACAATCGTTATCTTCTTGTCTAAACAAAACGCCATTGATAACATCAGAATTTGAACAGAATTAACTCATGAAAGTTCTAGAAAATTGTCTCAGCTTTCCAATAAAACATAATTGAGGTCATTTGACTTCTAGAACTCGAGATATGGGCTTAACACTGAAAAATGTCTAGGTTGCAGGACAGATTCAGACTTCTCCGTTGTTGCTACAATTTGGGCTTGAAAACGGCTTTTTTAAATCTTGCTCCTTAGGAAAGTTTTAGGTCTATGTCTTAGCTTTCCATCCATATAGAGTAGACCTAAATCCAAGATCTACAACTTCATATATGACCCAATGACCAAACAGTGTTCAGGTTTAGACTAAATCAGCATCTCTTTTCTAAGCTTAGCCCCCTCTCTTTGTCTTTTAAATTTTAGTAGCTAAACTCATCAATCAATCCTTTCATTTATGTGATATGCCTGCATTTAAGATGAACATTTACCATAAATTAAAGTTATCTTATAGTATCAAACTTGTTATTATAAAGCATGCTTTCATTAAGGAGTTATTGATACTTCAAGTGTAAAATGATGATATAAAACCTTGATAAAAATGCACTTTTAAGTGCTAATCAGAAAGCATTTACAACATAATAAGCGCTCTTAAACATTTCAAAAGGGTTAATTACAAGATAACTAAAATACTATATGCTAAGCTGAACTTTTATAAATACATCAAGGTTTACACAAAAGTATACTACATAAACGCGTTAATTCCCTTTTGTTTAAGTTAAATATTTACATAAGCTTGACAAAGTAGAGTCCTAATGATCACCCTAGATATTTGATGGACTTGTTACATAAATAAATATATCATTATGTTGATAAAGAAATATATATATGTTCATGTAATGTATACGAATGAAGTATTAATTTTCTATTGGATCCATAAGAAATCTAATAGAGAACTTATATTTTGCATATAAATCTTTTAAACCCAATTAACACTCATTTGCATATTTTTAATTTGAATACTCTTATTTACTTGCATGAACCGAGTGACCTTGCAAAGTCTAATCTTGTAATTCATTTCCCATCAATCCTATCACGAATGCCATTAGCTGAAGCTAATTGTGTAACTCATCTCCCCGCAATCCTATCATTGATGCCATTAACCGAACCACATATTGTAAATCATCTCCCAGCAATCCTATCACGAATGCCATTAGCCGAAGCTAATCTTGTAAATCATCTTTCGGCAATCCTATCAAGGATGCCATTAGCCGAAACTAATCTTGTATATATGCTAGACTTTATTTGCACTGAACATGATATTTCCTGTAATTGCATTCACTAGAAGAATTTTAAATTGTATAAGTGCAAATAGAAGGAAGATCATGTACCTGCTTCGTCTATCTCGCGATCTCTTCTAACAGAAGATCCAATACTGGTTGCTCCTCCTGAATCACAAGGAAGTTTTTGGTTATGATTTCTTCAAGTTGATATTATAGAGAATCCATATTCATCCATTACTCATATGTTACTTTCTATGCATGTTCATTTCCTCATAATAACATACATATATATAACATGTATATTTTCAGAGTTAGTATCTCGATGTGTAAGTGTTCATATGACTCAATTCTTTTATATTCTTATATATAGTATTCACGTGAAAGACTACTGTTACTGTCTAACTTTGAACTGTTATTGTCTAACTGTTACTATCTAGACATTGAACTGTTATTGTCCAACTGTTACTGTCTAAACATTGAACTGTTATTGTCCAACTATTACTATCCAACCGTTACTATCTAGACATTGAACTGTTACTGTCCAGTTATTACTGTCCAATAGAATCAGTCACGACTCAGTCTCGGTTGGTTACCCGTAACTGGAGTTCTACATCTCTAAATTAAACAAGACCAGTTACCTTGGTTAGCTAACATCCAAATCTACAATTTCTATGAGGAACCAAATCCCAATTCCCTCACCCTCCTGCCTGAAATCTCACTGAAAGTCAGGAGACGAGTCTATTTAGATTCGTCACCCCTTTCCCTTCACACAATACTTTCATAAACTACGTACCACACATGAATTAACTTAATTTTAACAACAAATACTTTTTCCCCAATTCATGTGCAAGAACCCTAACCTATAATTTAATATTAGGGCATCAATTAATTATCGAATTTGAAATAAATTTTTAAAATCATGTTTAGAATACCTTACCCGGTACAAATTAAGATTTTGATCTTCAACCAGTTGAAGATTTTCAACTTGCTCCTTTCTTTTCTTCTTGTTCAATTTTCTTGTTCATCCCTTGCACACAAGTGTTTATCCCATCTATAAACCCTTAATCTTGGATGGGTTCTTGAAATTTTAGTGTTTCTCTCTTTATTTTGTAAGAATGGATGCAAAATTCCCTATTTTCTTTTTTTATGGTTCCTGTAGATTTTTTTTTGTGAGGAAAGAGTATTTATACTCTATAATTTCCCTTATTTGCATTTAGGCCCCCTTTTCCTTTAAGTGTAATATTCTCTTCAATTACATCCAACCCTCAATAGTACCGGGTTTATTATAATATCTCGAATTATTTTGCCCGGAAATTTATATTAAAAAAATTTTGAATTCCTGTTTTTATTTAACCATATGCATGAATTTCTTCACTTTTTTTTTCCCAGGGTTTACATTTGTAGTATTACCCTTATTAGTAAATTGAATTTCTGTACTTTTAAGCATGCTAAACCATATAAATTGCAATGGTTGAATGATAGTAGTGAAGTGAAAGTGACTAAACAAGTTGTGGTTTCATTTTTTATTGGGAAGTATGTTGATGAAGTTATATGTGATATGGTACCAATACAAGCAAGTCACATCTTATTGGGGAGACCATAGCAATATGATAGGAAGGTAATTTACAATGGGGTTAAAAATAGGTATGCCATTGTAAAAGATGGTAAAACCATCACTCTTGTACCTCTTACACTCAAACATGTGTATGATGATCAAATAAAGCTAAAATGTGAGCATGAGGCTATATAGAGAGAAAATCAAGGTGAGGAAAAAGGGAAGAGAAGACCATTAGATTCAATCAGAACCCAAAACACTACTATAACCCATTAGGTCACCCATCTAAACACAAATAAATATTAAGCCAACACTCCAAACAAATCAGACCATTCGGTCACCACTTAAAAACACTCAAATCTAGCTGAGAGTGAAGGTAAGACAAGAGGAGTGATGAAAATCATGAAGGGTGATAAGAATTATGTGGAAAAACTAAAGAAACAACCTAATTTTTATGCTATAGAGGGTAAGGTCAGATCTGTATTTTTTACTAACAAGCCAATGATTTTACTTGTGTACTAAGAGTCTTACTTTAATACTAATGGTCTTAATCATATTATGCCTAGTGTTGTTATTTCTTTATTGCAAGAGTTTGATGATTTATTTCCTAACGATATTCCTAGTAGATTACCACCATTAAAAGGGATAGGATATCAGATTGATTTCGTACTCGGAGCTTCAATTCCTAACAGGTCAACCTGTAGAAGCAATCCCAAAGAGACAAATGAGCTTTAAAAGTAAGTTGGTATATTCATGAGAGTATGAGCCCGTGTGTTGTACTCATGCTACCTGTGCCTAAGAAGAATGAAACATAGAGGATGTTTGTTGATTGTTAGGCCATCAACAATATAATGGTAAAGTATAGACATCCCATTCCTAGGCTGATGACATGTTAGATGAGTCACATGAATCTTGTATTTTCTTTGAAATTGGATTGAAAAGTGAGTACCATCAAATTATGATAAAATGAGGTGATGATTGGAAAATAACATTTAAGACTAAGCATGGTTTGTATGAATGGTTAGTAATGTTGTTTGAACTTACAAATACACCTACTACATTTATGTGTTTAATGAATCATGTGTTGCGTGCATTCATAAGTAAGTTTGTGGTTGTGTATTTTGATGATATTATGATCCATAACAAGAATTTAATTAAGTATCTTGGTCATTTTCGTAATGTACTTAATATGTTGCGTAGTGATAAATTATATGCTAATCTTAAAAAGTACACCTTTTGCATGGAGAAAATTAAGTTTCTTAGCTATGTTTTAACTGCACAGGTATCAAGATGGATGAGGGGAAAGTTAAGACCATTGGGGATTGGCTTATGATTAGTACTTAAAATTGTATTTTTATCAAGGTTTTATATCATTATTTTGCACTTGAAGTATCAATAACTTCTTAACTAAAGCATGTTTTATGATAACATACCTAATAATATAAGATACCTTTAATTTATGGTAAATGTTCATCTTAAATGCAGGTCTATCACATAAATCAAAGGATTGATTGATGAGTTTAAGTATTGAAATTGAAAGGACAAAGAGAGGGTCAAACTTAGAAAAGAGATGTTGGTGCAGTCCAAACTGGAACACTGTTTGCCATGCATTTAGGGGCTTGGTTGTTCAGATCAATAGTTCCAAATTAGTCATCAAATCAATAGTTCCAAATTTTAGCCTATAAAAAGAGGCATTTGCCATGCATTTAGGGGCTTGGTTGTTCAGATCAAGAACTTGCTCTTGCTCTCTCTCATTATATATTTTTTTTGTAATTCTTATGTTTTGCTTTCATTAATATCTTGTTTATGCTTTTCATTTCCTTTCCTTTACTTAGTTAGCTTGTATCTTATTTATGTTCTTATTTTGTTTATTTATGTTTCTCTTCTTCATTATGTTTAGCTAAGTTTATTATGTCAAGGTGAAAAGGTTACACTAATGGTGTAAGAATAAGTATGGTGTAAACTCAACATGGACCTTAATGTTTAATATTAACATGTATTATCTTTTTATCTTATTAATTCTTATTACCTTGCTTGTTAAATGGTTAATCTAGATTTGTGATGTATAACACTTGGTACAATAAATGCTTGGCACTCTCATAGCTCAACCATATGGTATAACCTACACTTGTGCTATGAAAGGAACTTGATTTGTTGTTAACCGATTAGTACTTAAAAGTGCATGTTTATCAAGGTTTTATATCATCATTTTGCACTTAAAGTATCAATAACTCCTTAACTAAAGCATGTTTTATAATAACAAGTTTGATACTATAAGATACCTTAATAAATGTTAAATGTTCATCTTAAATGCAGGCCTATCACATAAATCAAATGATTGATTGATGAATTCCAACTAGTAAAGAGATGTTGGTGTAGTCCAAACTGGAATATTGTTTGGTAATTGGGTCATATCTCGAGTTCTAGATGTCCAAATGATCTCAATATTTTGGACAGATTTGGTAAGACATAGGCCTACAACTTTCATGTGGAGTCCAAGATTTAAAAAGACCATTTTCAAATCCAAATTATAGCAACAACAGAGAAGTCCAAATCTGTCCTACAGCCCAAACACTGTTTAGTGTTCATCCCATATCTTGAGTTCTAGAAGTCCAAATGACCTCAATTGTTTTTTCCTGGAAAGGTAAGACAATTTCCTAGAACTTTCATGAGTAAAGGTGGTTCCAATTCTGACGTTAGCAATGATGTTTTGTTCAGATAAGAAGATAAGGATTGTTACCAAGTCAAGATGTGGCCACCCACTCAACAATTATTCATCAAATCAATAGTTCTAAATTTTAGCCTATAAAAGAAGGCATTTTCCATGCATTTAAACATCTTGGTGTTCAGATCAAGATCATGCTCTTGCTCTTTTTCTTTGTATTTTGTAATGTTTAAGTTTTATTTTATGTTATATTAATCTCTTGTTTATGCTTTTCATTTCCTTTCCTTTATTTATATAATTATGTTCTTATCTTGTTTATTTATGTTTCTTTCTTTCATTATGTTTATCTAAATCTATTATGTCAAGGTGGAAAGGTTACATTAATGGTATAAGAATAAGTATAGTATAAACTCAACATGGACTTTAATGCTTGATACTAACATGTTTTATATTTATTATCTTGTTCACTCTTAATACCTTGCTTGTTAAATGGTTAATCTAGATTTGTGTTGAACAACCCTTGGTACAACAAATGCTTGGCACTTTCATAGCCCAACCGTATGGTATAACCTATACCTGTGCTATGATAGAAACTTGATTTGTTATTAACATAAGTTATCACCAAGAATACCTTATAATATTTACAAGTATTGGCATTACTCGAACAAGATAATTAATGTAATCATGTTAACAATTATAATCTAATTGGAACCTCCTTTGTGTGTGGTTTCTAGTTGAGTAATAAGAGTTTTATACTATACTTGTTTGAAGTACCATTAGTGGATCCTGTAACCTTGACATTTGTTTTATTATTGTTTAATCCTTACATTAATCTTACATCTCCAAGTCCTCATTATTATTACTATTACTATTATTAATATCATTACTACTACTACTACTACTACTACTACTACTACTACTATTATTACTATTATTTTTATTATTAGTATTACTATTATTATTATTATTATTACTACTACTACTACTAATTATTATTATTGTTGTTGTTGTTGTTATTGTTATCATTATTGTTGTTGTGTTGTTGATATTTATAATTTATATAGTTAACCTCCCTGTGGTTCGATCCCAGTCTTGCCGGGTTATTTATTACTTCGATACTCCTACACTTGGGAGAAGACATCAATCTTTTGGTCGTTTCAAGTTTTTGGCGCCATTGCCGGGGAGGTAAGTTCTTGTATAAATTATAATATTTATTTTATTTTCTATTTTCAGTTTTCATTTTATCTAACTTTTGTTTCCTTTGTTTTGTTTTGTTTTGTTTCTTTTTCTTCTCTTTTCTTTCCTTCCTTTTATTATCTTCTTACACGTGCATGAGAGTTTAGTCTCGTACATTAAGTGGTAGACTTTGTAGGGTATCTTCATCATTTTCAGAAAATATGGCTGAAGAAGATAACCAATTGCTTCTAATGAGAATAACCATGTGAGAACACTTAGAGACCACATGAATTCCACAAGAACAAGTGCACCCTCATGCATAGTTTTCCCTCCTGATGCATCTCATTTTAATTTTAAACCAGACATTATTCAACTTTTACCTTCTTTTCATAGCTTAGACCTAGAAAATCCATACTTGCATTTAAGGGAATTTAAGGAGGTCTGTAACACCTATAATGACTCAAATTGTAGCATGAACACCATTAGATTAAAGCTTTTTCCTTTTTCATTAAAAGATAAAGCTAAAACATGGCTACAAAATTTGAGACCGGGATCTATTCGTGCTTGTGATGAAATGCAACAACAATTTTTAAAGAAGTTTTTTCACTCAAAATCCAGGAGAAACATTTTATCAATGTTGGGATAGGTATCGAGACTTGCTTAATAGTTGCCCTCATCATGGTTTTGAAACATGGAGATTGGTTTCACATTTTTATGAAGGGTTAACACCTAGAGATAGGCAAATGGTTGAATTGATGTGCAATGAAACTTTTGAAGATAAAGACTTAATGAAGCAATGGAGTACCTAGACTTGCTAGCCGAAAATTCTCAAAATTAGGACACCACAGGTACTTATAAGGCCAAGTAAAACTTAACCTCATACATCTAGTGGAGGTATGCACAACCTTAGGGAAGATCATGACCTCCAAGTCAAGTTTGCATCTTTAGCTAGAAAAGTCGAAGCACTTGAATTGAAAAAGAGTGGTCAATTAAAATCTGTTCAAGACATTGGTGTCAAATCTGTGAAACCAATTAACACTCAACAAATGATTGTCCAACTTTTCCTTCTTTTAGGGAATGCCTCCATGAACAAGCCCATGCTTTAAACAGTTTCTAAAGGCCCAACCATAACCCATACTCACAAACGTATAACCCTGGTTAGAGAAATCACCCAAATTTCAGTTGGAAGAGTGATAGCAACAATGCACAAACTTCACAGCCACCGTTTCAAGCACACCATAATTTCCAAAATTCTCATGGATATGCACCTCCTTATGCTCCCCCTCCTAGAAGAAATCTTGAAGAAATATTGCATGCATTCATTGAAAAGCAGGAGACAATCAACACTCAACTTGCTCAAAGCATGAAAAATTTTAAAGATACTCTTGCAAAATTAACATCTGCTCTCAGTTTTCAAGAGAAAGGTAAGTTTCCATCTCAACCATAGAAAAATCAAAAGGGGCAATACAATACAAATGCAAGTAGTTCTGGAAGCCAACACATGGATCAAGTCAAATCAGTCATCACTCTTTGTAGTGGTAAGGTTATTGAAAAACCCACTCTTGAACCTTGTGAGAAAGATGATGAGTCTATCTCTGAGGGTAAGGAAGAGGTTGAACCTGAACATTGTAAAGAAAAGGCTAATTCCCCGCCAACACTCCCATTTCCTCATGCCATCACCAAACAAAGAAAAATCAATCACAACTCTAAAATCTTTGAAACTTTCAAACAGGTAAGGATCAATATACCTTTGTTGGATGCTATTAAACAAGTTCCTTCCTATGCTAAAATTTTGAAAGATCTGTGCACTGTGAAGAGAAAACTGAATGTGAAAAAGAGAGTCTTTTTAGCCAAACAAGTAAGTGCCATTCTTCAGAACAATAATGCTTTGAAATATAAAGACCATGGTTGTCCTACAATTTCTTGCTTTATTGGAGAACATAAAATTGAAAGAGCCTTGATCTTGGAGCTAGTGTGAATTTACTTCCATATTCAGTCCTTCAAAGTCTCAATCTAGGTGAGTTAAAACCAACTTCTGTAACTATTATACTTGCTAATAGATCTGTAAAAGTGCCTAGTGGAATAGTTGAGGTTGTGTTAGTACAAGTTGATAAATTTATTCACCCTATAGATTTTGTTGTCTTGGATACACAACTTGTTGAAGCATGTAATTCAATTCCTGTCATTTTAGGACGTCAATTTTTTACCACTTCTAATGCATTGATTAATTGTAGAAATGGACTGATGAAGCTATCATTTGGAAACATGACATTGGATAGGAACATTTTCAACATTTACAAGCAACATGGAGATGACAATGATTTACAGGAAATGAACTTTATTGAAAAATTAGTTCATGATCAATTTCAAACCACTTCCAGTAAAACTGTTTAATTTTATGGAATTGTGGCCATAAATCATACAGGGTAGTAGTTGACATTAAAAAAAAAAACTAACTTACTAACTGTTTTTGCTATTATTAAAACTATTTGACAAAAATTGTTATTAGGATGACAGAGTAAGGAGTCAGTTTTATTAACTCTTGAGACGTATCTTAGTAAGTATTCTTAGTAGGATGGTAGAGTAAGGAGGAAATTTTATTGACTCTTGAGACGCATCTTAGTAAGTGTCATTACCAAGGTCTATCATAATACTTCTTGAAATATTCAGGTTTACAAACTCTCGCATTGTTATCACTTGATCCTGCTAATATGCTCATTTAACAAGTATTCTTAAACCTTCATTTTCACACACACACTTTAACATCTGATTGTGGGTTGCACATTGGATTATTACATTATTTATGTTCTTTTGTTAAAGGTAACAACTAAGAGAAAGGGATAGTATATAATTTGCAAAACAAAAAAATTGATAATATTGATGATAATAAAAACTTGGATAAGTTTGGTTTCGTAGCCTCCCTAACCTAAGCAATTAAACCCGAAGGGGTGTTTTAACACCTAATATCCTAAAGTCAACTGACTTAGAAGCTATTGGCCCAAAGCTTGTTACATGGGTCAAGGAGAAAAGCTTAAGGGAATCAAACATTGCACTATCTACGAATCAGTATCTGTAACCCGGGTTACCAAGCTCATAGGGGTGTCTCAACACCTAATGCCCTAAGATCAACTGGTTTGGGAGTCATTAGCCTAAAACTCGTTACATGGGTTAAAGATACATTGTGTTCTAAGTTGTATGTGTATATAAATAATAATAATAAAAAATAATAATAATAATCCCAACCCAAGGAAGTTAACCTTAAACATTCGAACATAATATTGTTTTATTCCAACAAAAGCCTCATCATCTATGTTTTCATATATTGAGCACATAAAAAGAAGGTTTATTCATATCTTGTTTAAGAAATATGAAGCAGGAATATAAATTTAATGAGAGTTTGTTTGTATGGATAGATTAATGGAAGTTGAATGATGAATGCCTTGCTTTGTGGAACTTGCAAATTGTTTTTCTATTTTAACGCTTTGATTACTAGGGACTAGTAATAAGCTGGTTGGGGGGGTGTGATTAGTACTTAAAAGTGCATGTTTATCAAGGTTTTATATCATTATTTTGCACTTGAAGTATTAATAACTCCTTAACTAAAGCATGTTTTATAATAACAAGTCTGATACTATAAGATAGCTTAATATATGGTAAATGTTCATCTTAAATACAGGCCTATCACATAAATCAAAGGATTGATTGATGAATTCAACTACTAAAATTGTGAAGATAAGAGGGTGAAGCTTAGAAAAGAGATGTTGGAGTAGTTCAAACTAGAACACTGTTCGGTATTTGGGTCATATCTCGAGTTCAAGATGTCCAAATGATCTCAATTTTTTGTTTATTTATGGTAAATGCAAGTACAGATTTTCTAGGTCTGCGGTTCTTGGACCTTAGAGTAAGGATCTTATTAGGATGAAAATTTTATATCATCAAAGTAACTCTTGAGACGCATCTTAGTAAGTATCATTACCAAGGTCTATCATAATACTTCTTGAAATATTCAGGTTTATAAACTCTCGCATTGTTATCACTTGATCCTGCTCATATACTCATTTGACAAGTATTCTTAAACCTTCATTTTCACACACACACTTTAACATCTGATTGTGGGTTGCACATTGGATTATTACATTATTAATGTTCTTTTGTTAAAGGTAACAACTAAGGGAAAGGGATAGTATATAATTTTCAAAAAAAAAAATTGATAATATTAATGATAATAAAAACTTAGATAAGTTTGGTTTCGTAGCCTCCCTAACCTAAGCAATTAAGCCCGAAGGGGTGTTTTAACACCTAATACCCTAAAGTCAACTGACTTGGAAGCTAGTGGCCCAAAGCTTGTTACATGGGTCAAGGAGAAAAGCTTAAGGGAATCAAACATTGCACTATCTACGAATCAGTATCTGCAACCCGAGTTACTAAGCTCGTAGGGGGTCTCAACACCTAATGCCCTAAAACCAACTGGTCTGGGAGTCATTAGCCTAAAACTCGTTACATGGGTTAAAGATACATTGTGTTCTAAGTTGTATGTGTATATAAATAATTAAAAAAAAGAAAAAAAACATAATAATAATCCCAACCCAAGGAAGTTAACTTTAAATATTCGAACATAATATTGTTTTCTTCCAACAAAAGTGCTATCATCTATGTTTTCATATATTGTGCACATAAAAAGAAGGTTTATTAATATCTTGTTTAAGAAATATGAAGCAGGAATATAAATTTAATAAGAGTTTGTTTATCTGGATAGATTAATGGAAGTTGAATGATAAATGCCTTGCTTTGTGGAACTTGCAAATTGTTTTTCTATTTTAACGCTTTGATTACTAGGGACTAGTAATAAGCTAGTTGGGGGTGCGATTAGTACTTAAAAGTGCATGTGTATCAAAGTTTTATATCATCATTTTGCACTTGAAGTATCAATAACTCCTTAACTAAAACATGTTTTATAATAACAAGTCCGATACTATAAGATACCTTAATATATGGTAAATGTTCATCTCAAATGCAGGCCTATCACATAAATCAAAGGATTGATTAATGAGTTCAATTACTGAAATTGTGAAGATAAAGAAAGGGTGAAGCTTAGAAAAGAGATGTTGGAGCAGTCCAAACTGGAACACTGTTTGGTAATTGTGTCATATCTCAAGTTCTAGATATCCAAATTATCTCAATTTTTTGGATAGATTTGGTAAGACATAGGCCTACAACTTTCATGTGGAGTCCAAGATTTAAAAAGGTCATTTTCAAGTCCAAATTATAACAACAACGGAGAAGTTCGAATATGTCCTGCAGCCCAGACACTGTTTAGTGTTCAGCCCATATCTCGAGTTCTAGAAGTCCAAATGTCCTCAATTTTTTTTTCTGGAAAGCTTAGACAATTTCCTAGAACTTTCATGGTAAAGGTGGTTCCAATTATGACGTTAGCAATGACATTTTATTCAGACAAGAAGATAAGGATTGTTACCAAGTATGATGTTAGCATTACTTGCCGGGTTATTTATTACTTCGACACTCCTGCACTTGGGAGAAGACATCAATATTTTGGTCGTGTTAAAAATTCCTCATAATATTTAAAAGTATGATGTTACTTAAATAAGATAATTAATATGATCATGTTAAAAATTTATTATAACAACTCCGATTTTCTACATTCTTTTTCACGATACTTTGGAAATTTTCAAGTAATTTTTTTTTAAAATATACAGGTTCCACCAAAATTCCTACCTAAATTTCGACATAGTCTCCCCTATACTGGGCGGTCCTAAGTTATCGACATATACTTGTTTACACTTTTAATATCTCACGTATCATAACTCAATCACGACCCAATCATCTTGGGTCTCAATCCCACAAAGATCATCCTCATCACAACCATAATATTTATAACATACATTGAATAACAAATATCATTATAGAGGAATAAATGAGATAAACATGCATATATGAAACATGATTATATGAATTCCAGAGTTAAGTTTATCTATTCAAGTTTAAACATCAAATATATAACTTAAGTTCTATAAATGTTTAAATATTTCAAAATACAAGGATATACTACCTAGAACTACATAACAAAAAGTGAACAAAAGTTAGGATCTACTCTTGTAGTACACGCGATGGTCCTGAAACAAAATACATATTATTGAAACATGAATATCACAATAAGTATAGTAACATAAATACCCAACAATTTAAAAAGGCAAACATGTATTCATATTCTATTCACTTCTCCATTTTTTTTTCCATTGGAACTCTTCTTCATTCAACTACTAAAACTGTTTCATCTTCCCTTTTTAACTTCCATTCAAGATTCCATAAGATCAACCATAACTATTTCTGCCTACCTCATTGTCAATACTAATTCCACCAGCATCATCATCACCTCGTAGGCATCGATGTTTAGTGATCCCTTTACTCGAGACCCTAACATACACTAAACGTATGCTAGTCGATGTATGGTGATCCCTTTACCCGGGATCCTAACATACACTAAATGTATGCTAGTCATTGCCCCATAGGCATTAATGCATGGTGATCCCCTTACCCAGGATCCTAACATACACTAAATATATGCTAGTCCATGCCCCATAGGCATCGATGTATGGTGATCCCCTTACCCAGGATCCTAACATACACTAAATGTATGCTACTCCATGCCCCATAGGCATCGATGCATGGTGATCCCTTTACCCGGTGTCGCATGTCGGAAAATCCTCGCGGCATCGATCTGGCGATTTTTTCTCGTTGTTGTGTGTTGCTTGAATCAGTTTGTTGGAGTCGCCACCTAGTAATTGATTGCAGGCTACTAGGAAACCGAATGTACTGGTCTTGTCAGAGATCGTGGGTATGGGACTGGTTGTGGTTAGGGAAGGTATTAGCACCCCTAACGCACCCTACCTGAGGTAAGCTGCTTCGCGAATTTGACGTGTTAAAGAAGTTTTAAAATTTTGTCTTTTCATCGGATATTAGAAATACAATTTACGTATAAGTTAATAATTCTTGACCGTGATCCAATCAAAATATTAAATTCTTCTTTAATCTTTGCAATTTTATCATAAAAAAAATAAATAAATAAAAATTCATAAAAACAAATACCAACACACATATACACTTTCACTATTTTTGTTTCTGTTCTTTTATTTTCTTTTTATTTTCTTTTAGATCCACGATACAAATACAAATTAAAAATAAATAAATAAAAATTACATTAATTAATTTAAAATTTACAAAATAGTCCCTAAAACTCCAGAAATTGCAGGGAAGTCCTTTTGAAATCATGGGAACAATGTGCAGGAACAGTGGCGGCGCGTCCTCCCACGCGCCACCGCCACTGGCGGCGCGTGGGCTCACGCGCCGCCGTGAAAAAGCTTGGGAACAACAGATCCCGAATGGCTTCTTCTTCTCTGTCTCCCTAAATCATCGGTGACTTACAGAACAAGAAAAGAAACACACAAAGCAGTCGATTTTAATTGTTTCTTTGATCCCAATCTGTTTTTGTTCTTTCTCTCTTCAACATTTTGGATCTACTCCTCTCTGCAGATTGTTTTTGTTTCCTCTTCTTCTGTTTCAGATGGTTGGCGGTGGTGGGTGTCTTCTTCTCCTCTGTTTCGGGTGGTGGATCGGGCAGTGCTGCTGGCTGATGGTGGGGCTGTCGTGTGTTGAAGCTGTTGTCGCGGTGGAACGGATAGAAGACTGGGGACAGGATAGCGGGGCTGCCGCTGTGTTCGGCCTGAGGAAGAAAGGGAGCCGCTGTGGGGCTGGTCGCCTGAGTCAGTGGGTGCCGCTGCAGCTAATCGGTGAAGACCGTGGGTCTGGGGCTGCTGAAGCTGCGGTGGAGGGGACGCCGCCACACGGTGAGGCTAAGAGATAGCTGGGAGAGCTGAGAGAGACCGTGAACAGGCTGGATCTCCGATGAGGACGAGCGGAGAGAGGAGTGTGAGGGGCTGTTGAGAGAGAACCGGTTGAGGGAAAGAGAAAGCTTGATGAGGGCTACGGTGTGGAGGAAGGGTCGGCTGTGTTTGTAGGAAAAAGGGAAGGAGGGATCAGCTGAGAGATGAGAGAGTGAGGTGGCCGGGGGGAAAAAAAACGGCCAGCGGGAGGGAGACGGCTGCTGGCTTTCGGAGAAGAGGCCTAGGGAGAAAAAATTAAAACCAACTAGGGGAGGGGGGCAGTCCGCTTGGTAGAGATAGGTTTAGGGTTTTTGTGTTGTCTCTCCCCTTAAATCTCAAAATTGCCCCCCCTCTTGAGTGTGTTGAGGAAACCAGTATTTATAGGCAGAAATATTGCTAGGTTTTCAAAATTGGTCCCTCAACTTCTTCTTTTTTTGTAAATTTTGATTTTTTTCTTATTTTTTGTATTTTTTGAAAACGAGCAATATCAATGTCGACTCAATGAGGAAAATCAAAGATTTTAAAAATGACGCGTGAAAAGTCGAACGCGTTTGAAATACCCTTAAAAATTTAAATTCTTTTTTAGACGACGCTGAAAATGCTAAAAACGATGGAAATATATTAAAAAACATATTTTTTTGGATTTTCAATGTTTTTCTCTATTTTTTGGATTTTTCTAAAAAAATATCAAAACATAGGTCAAAAATTGGGTACTTTAGCCACACGTTTTAGTTAAAGCAGTATAGGTGAGTACTTTAGCCACACGATTTAGTTTTATTTTTTATTATTTTATTTTTTATAAACCCTTTAAGACCATAACAATGGCCAACCCATTAGATTGAACAAACGAAATGGTGATAATTCAAATTTGATCTTCAGGAGTGACACAAAAGCCCATTAAACAGCTCCCCTCCCACGCATGGCTATGTTGGTATCAACCGCAATTTGACCCAAAGTTCACCATCAATATCAAAATCTCGAACACTGACTGGCTCCGCAGTGGGAATAATGCCAAATTTTAGCGACAGCATTAACAGCATTCGCGAACCACTGGTATATGTATTAACAAAGGAGCTGAGATGGAGGAAGTGATATTTAGATCCTAGGTTGATCCACTAGGGAGTTTAGGATAATTATAATTTTGATTTTTTGCTGGGTAAAACTTGGCTAAAGCTTTGTATTTCGATCCTACTCACTAAACCAGATCGGGTTTTATGATAATGGCTGAAGAAGAATCCAATTGCAAGAAAAAAAGTTTGAAAATAATAATGAAAAATAAAAAAGTTGCTTTACTTAGTGTATTTTCATGAGTAACCCAATTACATGTATACCTGATATATTGAAGATAAAAATATTAAAACTTTTATATAATATCTTGTTAAAATTAGTTGATAAATGAATATACTTCCCATCTTATCAACTAAATTTAATTCCAATAAATGATTATCTTTTGATGAGACGAGCTTAGCAAGTTGATCTTAGAATTTTACCTTCGAATAAAAGCATTACAAGGAAAATAATCGTTTTTTTTTAGATGTTAATGATAGGAAAATAATTGTTGATGTTTTTTTTATATAAATCAAAAGGTGATGGCATTGGAGAAATAATTTGAGCTCATAATCTTTTCTCTTTTTTTTATAAATCGAAAGGTGATGGCATTGGAGAGATAATTTGAGCCCATAATTTTTTTTTATAACTTGAAAGGAAGCGAAATTTATTAGAGAATAATATAAATCATATTCTAGGACCTCATCTAATAGTTTAAGCTATTAAGTTGAGATGGTTCTTTGAAATGGTATCAGAGCCTTGATGATCAAGCGGTCACGAGTTCGAATCTCACAATCCTTATTTATTTGATAAAAATTAAACACAAGGTAATATGGACCTGTGTAAATTTTAAGCCCAAAGGGCTTTTACTTGAAGGGGTGTGTTAGAGAATAATATAAATCATATCTTGAGATCTCACCTAACAGCTTAAGCTATTGGGTTGAGATGGTTCTTTGACAAAATTGAGAAAGTGAAAAATCTGAAATGAAGAGTTTTTTATTGTTCATATCTATTTATTTTCCATTTCTATGAGCTGCTCTGATGCCGTTTGCCCCCTTTGCTTTTTTTATATATATGGTTCGTATCTGGTTGAACTTCTCTTGTATTATACAAATATAACTCTGCAAATATGCATTACTATTGTTGAGCCAAAAAGTAAAAAATGTACAATTCACACAAAATTCTCTTTAAAATATACACAGGAATAATAAAGAAAAGTAAAAAAAAAATCTGCTCAAACAGTTTTGTAGTGTCCTAATTCTTTAGAAGATCTTTGGCAACTTCATCAAGCAATCCATCAAACACGAACTTCTCCACATCCCGGATAACATCATCCTTTTCAAGAAATGCAAACATCATCTTGTCCCAACCACAGTCCCACATACAATTCACATCTATATCCCAGTTGTACACATCACATTCCAGCATTTTCGGTAGGTAGTCTTCGACAAGTGGAAGACATTCAGGATTACCATTTCTACAGTAGAGTTTTAACTTCTCGAGGTCTTTGTACAATAGCTTGATCAAGTTGTCCAAGGATTTTACCTTAATAGAGGTGACTGATATTTTCATGAATGGATGGACACTGAGCTCTTGCTTTTTGCCTTTTCTTTTCATTATTTCGTATCCACAATCTAATATGAGCTTGCTTTCTTCGTCGTGGTAGTCTTGACTACCAGCGTGGAGAACGACAAAAGGTATGTTGAGTTTGAAAAGTGCCTCAGCTGTGTTAAGGAATAGTTGACTCTTTATCAGGATCTGCTTTAGGTGATTTTCGCTCTCATTTAGCGGCTCTGGTGTCTCCAATTTCAATGCTTTTTGGTTCTTCACTTGTGAGGGGTATGTGATATCTTTGCTAGTTTGATGACTTTCTGCAAACATTTCAACAATGAAGAATGATATTAGATTGTGTTGCGTCTCTTTTTTTATGGTCTTAATGATAGAAGTTGGTTTGAGCGCATAGCGATTTATTGGTAGATTTGATATGGGAAAACTAAGTCTACGTGGTTGATGAACCAGAGGAGGATATGCGGAATGATGTAAATGAGGAGAGCAATACTTTGGGAAGTGAAACTGAAAATGCAAAGTTGTCTCTACCATTAAGTGAATTCAAAACAAAGTTGTGAGATTGCAGTTGATCTCTGCCCAATTCTTGACCTTGTTGCTCATTCGTAACTGTTGAGATTGTGTTTTGACACTGCATGAAACCAAAAAAGAGCTTTTGTTAGTTCAATAGCAAGCAGCAAGAATTGTCATCTATGATGATGTGGCTTATAGTTTGTGCGAGTGTATAGGATATTCTGTGCATATCGAGTTCTTAGATTGTAGTAACAAATGGGCTTACGCTGTCATTAGGAACTAGGATTTTTGGTCCTTTTAGGATTTGGCTTTCATCATCCACAGGAATATAGGAGTTGGAAGCTTGTTCATCTTTATTATGCAGATCTTCCAACACATTCGGTTGCTGGATGTTTGCCATTGATTTGCTGGATTTAACAATGCGTGCCTCTTCTTCTCTGGACCTGTTGGCTATCACTTGTTCGACTGTAGATCCACCAAGTTTGCAGCGCCTTTTCTGCTTACCTTCTTGCAAAGCAGAAGTTTGACGTTTTTGTTGCCTTGCCAAGCTGTTTGGAGTTCCACTCTTTCTTGACGCTAGTTCGTCAATCTTTCGAGGGGTCTCTGCCTTTTGTCCCATGGTATTTCTCACCTTCTGCGTGGCTGGTGAATGAGTTGCCTTTTCTTCCATAGTTGGAGTGCTGCTTTTCTCCTTCATATCATATTTAGGATCTATTGGAGAGGAATCTTGATTCGAGTACCTGGTCATTGAATCTTGCACTTTAACATGGTTATTATTATAAATTCTTTCGTAGACAGGATCTTCATGGTGCCTGTTAGTTGGAAACCCTTTGGATGGCATTTCATCAACAGATTCTCTAGAACTTGTACTGCCAGGGGTTGCCTGGTTCATCTGCGAATGTCTTTTTTGGAAATTCAGAATGTCGTTCATGGGGGTGGGAAAATTCTTGGACATTACTTCACTTCCCTTTTGACTTCTATCTTGAATCTTCTGCTTAGCAGTCTGCCACTCCCCCTCTCCTGCATGATACTTTATGTCTCGTTGTTGAAAGTTTCGGAATGTGTGAGCCTGTTGGAATCCAAGGTCATTGGAAGACTTTGGTTGATCATTGGAAAGGTGCCAGTTTTCATCTCTGTTTTCAATTTTAAGCATGCTTGCATTGTGGTCTGTTTGCCCTTCCAATGTAATTGCTGCTTCGGACACAATTTGTGCATGTGATGCCATCTGCTGCAGCTCATGCTTTCGGATTAGCTTTCTTGTTTCACCTTGTTCTTTCCCTTTCTGCTCCCTCGTCTTAGTATTATCTTGTTCTCTCTCTTTATCCTGACCATTCTTTCGCTTTCCTGTGCTTTGGTTCATTTGGATGCTGTTGCTTTGGTGCCTTTCCATTTTCACGTTAGCTTTATTTGAGCCTTTCTCTGGTTTTGTCCCATTCACATCCATCATGGGTGGCTTTCCACCATGCATAGTCATTTCAAAGCTAGCATGGCGATCTGGCAGAGTCTTTTCTTCTTGCAAAGCATGTTTTGGATCCTGAAGCATCCTATTCTGATTGGGCTGCATCTGCTTTTGTTTTCTTACTTTGGGTACTGAATTCTCAGCATCTTTTGTCTTGCGTTCACGTGTGGAGCTTCTTTCTGCAGATTTATTTGTAACATTCATTTCAGTTTTCTGCTTGGAACTTGACTCTTTCTTTGTGTGCTTTGAATCTGCATTTTCTGGAAGTTCCTCCAGGCCCATTAGTTTTGCAATTACATTTGGAATTCTCGCCTTCTCTGGATTGGATTTTGATGAACTCGACTGATTCTTCTGTTCAGATAATGCTGCTAAGGTTTTAGAAGTTGAGCCATAGCTAGATGATTTCTTGTGAGAAACTGAATTTGAGGTACTTAAATTGTGCTTGTCATGGTTGAAACTTGCAGCTTCTGACGAATAAGTCAGAGCCATTATCCTCTGCATGAGATCAGTCCTTTCAACTTTCTGGATGTAATGAGAATTTATTGAGGGCTTGTCGAAGGAGAACCTTGGCAGAGCAAGTTGGTTATGCTCAGCTTTTTTGGTAGAGGTGTCATCGTCATCTTCATCCTCATCAAGCAATGTGATACGAGATTTGCTCTGTGGGCAGATCATGTATTCTGAAGCTTTTTGCAGGTTTACAAGCATCCTCAAGGACTCTTCCAAATCCACGGCCTCTTTGAGTAGTTCCTTGCCAATTTCAAATGAATATGATTCAAAGTTAAGGCCATTTGAACAAGCTCTCAGGATCTGATTTAACTTTTGTGCACCTTTTGATATTTCTTTGATGTGGAGATGGGAGAGTGTAGGAAAACGGTTACTTGAACAGTGATGCCTATTAATACCGCTTCTTTCCATCTTGCTTACATCCACTGGTCTTCTTCCAATTTGATGCAGGAAACCTAGCATTGAACTATTGCCAGACGAATCCATTCTTCTGAGCTTTCCGCCATTCTCAAGGGCAAAAGCCAGTGCCATGGACAGATCTCCTATTTGTTCGGAGTTTCGACCTCTCCCAAATGGAACAAACTCTGTTGAAACTTCTTCAATGGAGAGTGATATATCACTTCCACTAGTTCTACTGTGCACACTTCCACTTCTAATGCCATTCTGTGGTCATGGAACAGTTCGAGTAAATTGGAAATTTATAATACCTAAAACTGTGATAAGCTTGAGCCATGATACTTACACTTCTATGGGTCTTCATATCTCTGGATCCTCTGTGCATTTGCTTGGAATAAGCATATACATCTGCACAAGCACACGATGCAGAGAAAACAATGATGATACTTCGTACTATGTAATGAAAATGCAGGAATTTTTGTATGCTAGAAGACTAGATGTCACTATCTAGTATTGAAAATAAAGCGCTTGCCATACATGCCCTAATATTCCTTCTTCTCACACAGTTCACACTTTAGAAAATGTCACTTTTTTTTTCCTATTTATTCTTTTTGAAAATATAAAATACTGGAAAATTGGAGTTCGCATATAAATATTTTGCAATAGATGAATTGATTTCCTTTTCCTTTTCATTTTGTGTTCTTTACATATGAGAGGGTGTAGAGCTTTAATATTTGGTTTTCTTTCATCTTACCCTTCGCCACTGTTTTCATCAGGTTTCTGTTTCTTTTTAGATTTTTCTGGAACAGAGCATTATTAGCATATCACAAGAGTTTTTGGTTGGGAAACTGCATCACAAGTAGCATTATTATACTACTGCGAGACTAGGTTACTTGCTCCTTGTTCTATCGTTTTTGAATGAAGGTGAAAGGCAGGCCCTGCTTCTGTCATCAGCGAGGTGTCTGAATTTATTTTTATTTTTTTAACTTAGCCATATCATACTTTCTATTAATCCCTGCTCTTTTGTATTCCAAATTGGCCATCCAAATAATCTTCTTATACTTTACTTAAAAGAGCAGGAAAGGTCATCGGGTAAGAATAATCATTAATTTAGTTTAGAGACCTAGCTATTAATTTTACACTTCTGATGAGAGCTGAACTGATGATAAAAACTTGCGATTCTTCATGTTTAGAGGCATGATAGCTTTCCAAGTTTCGTGATAGTTTTAAACCATAGCTTTTACTTGCTTTAAGCCTTCTAAATTTTCAATTTTGTTTTTGAGCTGAAGAAAATAAAGTGTGAAATATAATAGAATATACTAACCTGGAGCAGCTGATTTTGAACCTTCTGAGCTATGAGATACAGCCATTCGTTCCTTCCTCGACCGGAGATCTTCTAACAGCTTCTGTGCAAAATCTGATCTCTTAGCCATGTTGTTCCTCAATGTTGGAACCAAGTTCCTCCCTCAAACTCTTCAGGTAGAAAAATTGAAGTCTGTTTACGTTGTTGTGATTTTTTTTAATTTACCTCGTTTTCTTTTCCTTTCTAGTTGAGAGGACTCTTTCGGAGTTGGGTGAGGTGGGACGTCCAGTAGAATGGAGTTTTGAATCTTTAACCTGAAAGTTTGACGTTAACGTTAGCGACCCCCCCCCCCTCCCACGGGTCGTGTCCTTACTTGTATTCTAATCCAAGCAATGGCAGAGGTTTTCTTCCAAGCATTCTGTTTTTCCTTTTTTATTACGCTTGTTACTTGAAAATTGCAGAAGTTATATCTTGATTTATTCATTATGATTCCTGCCTATTAAAGAGTCAATAGATGCTATTGTGCGCCCAATATATACCCATCATATATGTACTTTAGGTTAAAGCAAGTGCGGTGTATAAAAGTTGTATGGGAGCATGGCCATAGCTAGCACATGCCATAGCTTTAACATTCATGAAAGTGGCATCTTCGATTTAGAGTGACGTCGAATATATTTGCTTGTCAGGAATCATGCACGGTGTAGACTTTATCTCTGCAAATTGCTTTTTCACGGGGCAACATATAAGTGAGTAGATCTACAGAAATTCAATGTTTTGGAGTTGAGTACCAGGGCTCACAGGTTTGCTTCCTCCAAAATTTTAAGTTCAAATCCTACTAGCATTAAGGGTATCTTTGTTTTTATAGTTGGGGTTGAAGCATGTTTCATGGAGCCCATAAAAAAACTAAATAAAACAAGAAAAATTATGAGTTTTTTTTGTATAATTGGATTGTATCTATCTTCAATCTAAAACTCAACTACAAAAACAGAACAGAAGCAATTAAGTGTTTGGCACTGTAATTGGAAAGCGTTTTTAAAACAATTTACATTTTTTTTGTTTTTTACTTCAAATTAATATGTTTTTAATGTTTTCAGATCATTTTGATGTGTTGATGTAAAAAATAATTTAAAAAAAAACATTATTTTAATGTATTTTGAAATGAAAAACACTTTGAAAAACAACCGCTACCACACTTCCAAATACTTCAAAAAATAAACTCTATAAATCTTTTAAGATCATGGGTTGCATAGCTCAACTATGCACAAAACATTTCGAGCTATAGAAATTTAGTCTAGTATGCTTAAGCTAACTCAATTGCATTTTCAAAAACACAAAAATATTTGCATCTATACCTTGCAAGGAGTTGGTGTAGAGGAGGTGTCATTAGGGGTGAAATGAAGGGGGGACAAGCAGGGCCCGACCCTGCAAGACTTATGTTTTTGGTAATTAAATGTGAGGTGCTGTTATAATTTTTAAAAAGATGCTTATGTGGAAAGGCTTTGCCTTGATTAAATGGTGACTACATGGAAAGAAAAAAATTTTAAAGTTATCAATGTGTTTCTTTGTCTTTTCTTTCCCTACAGGCTACAAGTACAACCCTAATATAAAACTTGCAAGTTGCAACGCAGCCGGTCAAAACAAACACGGGAATAAAAATGCAGATCATGATGCGAACCTCGTGATCACGTGGTCACGCAACCCACAACCAAGATTGAGATCTGATCCCGGAAAGCCGAAATAGGTCTGATAGGAGTGTGACACACTGGAAACCTACCCCAAGGCACCAACACTATTGGAATGAGTAGAATGACGCCACGAAGCCAGTTAATCTTCGATAAGTCAGATTCAGTTCGTTCGAGAACTAAAGAATGCAAGAATCACTCTCACACGTTAAAACTAAAAATTTTAGAATAATAATCATCAAAGCTGCCGAAATTGTGGCTTACATGAGTTTAAATAGTTCTTGAAAAATTAACCCTAATGGACCTCTTATGTGGACGTATATGAGGTCCACTCAAAACTGGCCCAAAACCCTAAACTAAAAAGCCCATAACCTGATCCAAACAAGCCTTGGATCCTAGCTGAAAACAAAGTATTAATTAAGCCCAAACATGAAAGAAAATAATAAAAATAAGTAACTTGTCATTAAATACCACCAGCCCTTCTTTCCTTGTGTAGCTAGGATGAATAAAGAATCCTTATAAGAAAAGGATTCTGAAACATTAATGAATCCTTGCCACACTAGGAGATTATATTGCAACTCATTAAAGATCCTTGTGGAACTAGGAAATTCCCAAAACCAGCTCCCACATCCTTGGAGGAAAAGAATCCTAATCAAATAGGAAGTCCACAAGTCAAATGGAAGTAAATAACAAAATTCGTACAACCTCTGTTGACCAGTATTGGGGTGCCTTCCCGAACTCCGATTGACTTGCCATTTTAACCCAAGGTAGTAAGATATGTCTGGAGAGTCCACATAAAATATTAGCCCGATCCAACGGTCGGATTGAGAATTATGATTGTTTCCGTAAACCTGGACTGTTGCGCTTTTTACCCCAAAATCCGAATCTGGCCTTACTTGGGTCGTATCACAGGGCTGAACCGTATCAGATCACAAACAGAATTTTTTTACGGAAAGATTGAAGCAAAGTACTATTTAATTATCTTTCAGTAAACAAAACAAGGTAATTGGATACCAATAACTCAAATTTAAAATATATTTTTATTTTGTTTTGAGATGTTTATTAAGAATTTGATGATATTTTTTTATATAATTTTATTATTTTTGCTTTTTTTTTTCAAATTTGCTAGTTCTAACTTTTTTTTTTGAATTCTTGTTATAGTGATTTTTTCTTCTAATTAATTAGATATATTTTATTGCTTTGTTTTGATTATGCATGGATTTTTTTTTATGTTTTGTTTTTAGCAGAGCCACCAAAATTATTATTTTTTTCTCACGATATATGTTTTGATTTTAGGTTGAACCATGAACAAAATAAAAAGAATTTGATTCTTTTTTTGAAAAAAAAGAAGGAAATATATTGATAACTCACAGCCTAGTGAACCAACTCCAAATAATGTTAAAGTTATGGTTGAGGAGCCTCAATGTGCTTCAGTTTACAAAGAACTTGCGTTGATTAGTGAGCAGCCTCTTACTAAAATTGACATTGCTCATTTAATTAGAGATCCAAGCAATTGTCCTCAAATTTGAGAATACCCGGTTAATCAACAAGGTGAAATTCGAAGGGCATACATTAATTTGGGGCCATATCAACCTTTGATGTTTGAATATCCGCCGACTGGTAAAAAACATCCTCGTCGATTTCAGTCTCATTGGTTCAAAAGTTATTAGTGGCTTGGATATTCAGAGAAAAATATTGCATTTTGTTTCCCTTGCTATTTATTTCCAAGTAAACCATCTGGAAAGCCAGGATCAGACACATTTACTATTAAAGGATTTAATTGTTGGAAGAAAGTTAATGATGGGGAACGATGTGCTTTTTTTACTCATATGGGAAAAGGTCCAAATTCAGCTCATAAATTTGCTACCAGGTGCTTGGAAAATTTGAAAAACCAGTCATGTCATATTGAGAAGGTAGTTAAGAGGCAAACTACTGAAGAAATTCAGAATAATCGATTGTGTATTAAAGCTTCAATAGATATTGTTCGTTGGCTCACATTTCAAGCATGTGCTTTTAAAGGGCATGATGAACGTTCTGAATAAAAAAAACCGAGGTAATTTTCTTGAAATGATGGAACTTTTAGCATCATACAATGAACAAGTAGGTGCTCTTGTTTTGGTAATGCTCCACAAAATGCTAAATACATCTCACATCAAATTCAAAAAGAAATTTTGCATGTCTTTGCTAGAAATGTTCAATCTTCAATTCGTCATGAGATTGGTGATGTGAGATTTTGTTTAATTTTTGATGAAGCTCGAGTTGAATCTAGAAGAGAGCAAATGGCCCTTGTTATTAGGTTTGTTGATCGAAGTGGATTTATACGAGAACGATTTTTAGATATAGTTCATGTCAAAGATACAACTGCTGCAACTCTTAAGGAAGAGATTTCCTTTGTTTTATCTCATCACAATCTTAATGTTCAAAATATTAGGGGTCAAGGGTATGATGGTGCTAGTAATATACGTGGAGAGTGAAATGGTTTGCAAGCTCTATTCATTAATGATTGTCGTTATGCATATTATGTACATTGCTTAGCTCATCAATTACAATTGGCTCTTATTGCTGCAACTAGAGAAATATCTAATGTTCACACTTTCTTTCAGAATTTGATTTTTATTATTAACATTGTTAGTGCTTCATGTAAGCGTAATGATGAATTACGGGCTTTTCAAGCAACTACAATTGAACATGTAGTTGATATTGGTGAGATTGAAATGGGTAAAGGAGTTAATCAAGTAGGTGGTTTGCAACGACCTGGAGATAGCAGATGGAGTTCACACTTCAAATCAATTTGTAGTTTGATAAAAATGTATGGGGCAACTTGCTTGGTTCTTGAAAACATTGATTTAGATGGATCTACTTATTCTCAACGTGGTGATGTGGCTTTTTTATTTTAGTTGCTAATGTCATTTGATTTTGCTTTCATCTTACATATAATGAAGGATGTTATGGGAATTACTTATATGCTTTGCCAAGCCCTGCAACAAAAATCTCAAGACATTTTAAATGCTATGCATTTGGTGACTAGCACAAAGACTTTAATTCAGAAGTTAAGAGATGATGGTTGGAAAAAAAATTTAGAAGTGACATCATTTTGTAAGCATCAAGACATTGAAGTTCCTGATATGGATGCTTGTTTTTCTAGTGTGGGATGATCTCGTCGTAAACAAAAATAGTAACAGTTGAAAATCACTACCGAGTTGATATATTTACAACTATCATTGATCAACAATTGCAAGAGCTAAATAATAGATTCAATGAGCAGGCGATCAAGCTTTTTAAGTTGAGCACAACTTTAGATCCTAGAAATAGCTATAAATTATTCAATGTTGAAGATATATGCTTACTTGTTGACAAGCTTTATCCTCAAGAATTTTTTGACCAAGAAAAAATTCATTTGATACTTAGTTGCAGCATATGAGCTTGATGTACCCAATCATCCAAAGTTAAAGAGCATGTCATCGATTGCTGATTTATATCAAGGATTGGTTGAAACAGAAAAATCAACAATTTATCCACTAGTTGACAGGTTGATTCGGCTTATTTTGACTCTTCCTGTTTCTGCAGCAACTACTGAATGGCTTTCTTAGCGATGAAGATTGTTAAAACAAGACTTCGTAATCGGATAGAGGATGATTTTCTTGCAAATTATTTGATTGTCTACATAGAAAAAGAAATTGCTGAAAGATTCACAATTTATATGATAATCGATGATTTATATACTATGAAAGAATGAAAAGAACAATTAAAATAAATATGTAAGAATCATTCTTTATTATTTTTTATTTTATTTCAAAGTTTATCAAACATAAATAATGCTTTGCTTTAGCTAATGTTTCTTATATAATTTGTATGTTCATAAATACCAACAACATTAAAGTGATGGATACATCTTGAAGATGAAATTAACTTCATTGCTCCAAACCTTTTACCTTATACAAAGGTCATTATATGTTTGTAATAAGTTATTTGAATAAAACTAAATCATGTTGTTTTTTTTTTTTACAGCTCATGTACAATAAATTAAAACAAATATTATATCTTGTTATATTATTTTTGGCCACCCCTAACAAATAATCCTAGCTCCGCCCCTGTATATAAGCATAAAAAAAATGGTTTTATATTTTATATTTTAAAAAAATTTAAACTATCCTGGAAGTATACTAAACAAAAATGCTTATTACGTTTTTCGTAAAGTGATTTTATATTTTATAATTTTAAAATATTTAAACTATCATTGAAGTATCTTAAACAGAATTTCTAATTACTTTTTTACATAAATTGGTTTTATATTTTATAAATTAAAAACATTTAAACTATTCTTGAAGTATTACTTCAATGATTGTTTAAATATTTTAAATTCGTAAAATATAAAAATAATTTACAAAAAAATATAATTAGGATTTTTGTTTAGTATACTTTTAGGTTAGTGTAAATTTTTTAAACTTAAAAAACTATAAAAGCAATTTATAAATTGCCGCACGTCAAAATCCGCGCGGCGTCGGTTGGCGATTTTTCTCGTTGTGTGTTGCTTGCTTTGATTCGTTGGGAGTCGCCACCTAGTAATTTATTGAAAGCTACTAGGAAACCAGATGTACTGGTTTTATCAGAGATTCGTGGTTAAGGGACTGGTTGTGGTTAGGGAAGGTATTAGCATCCTACCTGAGGTAAGCTGCTTCGTGGCTTTGACGGGTTAAAAAAGTTTTAAAATTTTGTTTTTTCATCGGATATTAGAAATACAACTTACATATAAGTTAATAATTCTTGACCGTGATCCAATCAAAATATTAAATTCTTCTTTAATCTTTTCAATTTTATCATAATAATAAAAACTTTGACGGGTTAAAGAAGTTTTAAAATTTTGTTTTTTTCATCGGATATTAGAAATACAACTTACATATAAGTTAATAATTCTTGACCGTGATCCAATCAAAATATTAAATTCTTCTTTAATCTTTTCAATTTTATCATAATAATAAAAACATCCATAAAAAGCACACAAACACGCGCATACACTTTCACTATATTTTTTCTTTTCATTTTTTTTTGTTACATCCACATTTACAACATACAAATAAAAATTCAAACTAAACAAATATTACATTAAACAATTTGAAAATTACAAAATAAACCCCTGAAATCCATAATAGTGCTGGGAAGCCCTTCTAGAACAGCATGAACAGTGGCGGCGCGTCTCCCCACACGCCACCATCACTGGCGGCGTGTGGGTTCACGCGCCGCCGCGAAAACGCAGGCAGCAGGGGAGATCCGAAATGGCTTCCTCCTCCTCTTCCTTTCTGCACCAGCGGTAGCGCCGTGACCTGTAAAACAACAAAAAACGCAACAACACAGTCGATTCTAATTTGTTTTCTGTTTTTTAGATATGTTTCCTCTGGTCGGTTCTTTACAATTTTCGATCTGTGATCTGTTCTCTTCTTTCTGGTGGTTGACGGCTTCGAGGTGAGGGTGGACGCCAGCGGCTCTGTGGGCGTGCAACTTAAGATGGGCTGTTGCTGGCCGGTCGGTGAGATTTGGAGAGAGGGAACGCTGGAGGAGGCTGAAAGAGTAGAGGACGAAATAGCGGCGGACTGATCTGGGTCGTTACTGTTGAGGGAAGATCTGTCGACCGCTAGATTTCCGGTGAGGAAGGTGCTGTTGCTGGTAGTGAGCACGGCGTTGAGAGGAGGAGAAGGGGGGAAGATGGAGAGACAATGTGGGTTGTTGTTGTTCATGGTCAGATGAAGAGAGTGAGGCAGAGCTAGATCGTGGCTGTTGTGAGGCAGATCAGAGGAAGAGAGGGAGTTGTGGTCGGGTTTGTGTGGAAGGGGATGAAGGGGGGAGCGGCACTTTGGTTTCTCTTTGACAGAGGAGAGGTGGTCGGCGGCATGGGTAAGGCTAGTTTGAGAAGAAGAAAATGAGGCTACGATGTGGAGGAGAAAAACAATTCCAGCCGGGGGGAGGTTGCGGCTTCTTTTTGGTAGAGATGAAGTCAACGACGGCTTGGGTGAAGGAGCTGAAAGGGTTATGATTTTTAGGGTTTGTTTGTGGTTTAGGGTTTCTTTGTAATTATCCTCAATTGTGCAAAATTGCCCCCCCTTTTTGTGTGTGTTGAAGGCTACTATTTATAGGCAAAATGTTGCTTGTGCCTCAATATTAGTCCCTCAACTTCTTCTTTTTTGTAAATTTTGATTTTTTTCTTATTTGTTTTTGGATTTTTCTTATCAACATCGTCTCGAGTGAGGAAAATCGGTGATTTTTAAAAATAACGCGTTAAAAGTCGAACGCGTTCCAATGATCTTTGAAAATTTAAATTCTTTTGAGACGATGCTAAAAATTCTAAAATGATGCAAATATATTAAAAAAAAAGTATTTTTTGGATTTTCGATGTTTTTCTCTATTTTTGGATTTTTCTGAAAAATTATCAAAACCTAGGTCAAAAATTGGGTAGCAACAGATGCCCCCTCTTTACAATGCTTACGAAGCAAAACTCTTCAATGTTTTGCATAGTAAGCTTTGTAAAGAAAAACTTGTTTTCTTGTCTTCTTAACATTGTTGAATCCGCTCATCTAAAGACATCACTCTTTTTTCTCTCTCTTCCTTCTCTTTTCTTCCTCTTCTTTCTTTCTTTCTCTCTTTTTTTTTATGCTAATCTGAGATCCCATCTGGCGATCTCCTTTACCAAAACCAAAGAATGTGTGTAGCTCGGTCAACTTGAAATCCCATATGGAGATTCCCTTTAACCAAAGCTACATGAGATCCCATCTGGCGATCTCATTCATCTGGAACTAAAAACTATGTGTAGCTCGGTCAACCTGAAATCCCATTTGGCGATTCCCTTTAACCAAAGCCACCTAAGATCCCATCTGGCGACCTCATTCAACTAGAACTAAAAAATATATGTAGCTCGATCAACCTGAAATCCCATCTAGCGATTCCCTTTAACCAAAGCTACATGAGATCCCATCTGGTGACCTCATTAAAACAAAAAACAAAAAAAATATGTGTAACTCGGTTAACCTGAAATCCCATCTGGCGATTCCCTTTAACCAAAGCTACATGAGATCCCATCTGGCGACCTCATTAAACAAAAACCAAAAAATATGTAAAAAGTGGTCTATTGTAATGGATGACCTACCCAGGTGGAAAGAATATGAAGTGTGGTCTCGTTGTGATGGGTGACCTACCCAAGTAAAAAAAAACATGAAGAATTGGGTCGCGTTGTAATGGGTGACCTACCCAAAAAAAGGAAAGAGTGGTCTCATTGTGATGGGTGACCTACCCAGGTGGAAGAATGGTCTCATTGTAATGGGTGACCCACCCATATAAAAAACATGGAGAATTGGTCACGTTGTAATGGGGGACCTACCCAGAAAAATGTTGACGTTGGCTCAAAGGTGCACTTGAAAGAAGGCAGGGTTAGAAAACACACTACCTGAGAAGTGAGGGCTTAAAGGCGCGCTCAAAAGGAGGTAGGGTTAGAAAACGCACTACCTGAGAAGTGAGGGCTCAAAGGCGCACTCAGAAAAAGAAGGTATGAGGGCTCAAAGGCGCACTCAAAAAAAAAAAAAGAGGTAGGGTTAGAAAATGCACTACCTGAGAAGTGAGGGCTCAAAGGCGTGCTCGAAATGTGGTTGTAACATCGATCTGTTAATGATGAAAGCAATGCATTATGATTGATATGCATGTATACTTACCTGAGAAATATAGGTCCCCATTTCTTCAGGGTGTCTTTCCTTTCTCAAAAGTTGGAGTGTTGGTAGTAAACTTCGCTAGCTTTTTCTCTCTTGCTTACTCGAGTCATCTTTTGTGATCTTGACCTCTGGGAAGAACTTGGTATCATCACACTTCTTGGTCCCCCACCATTTATCTCAAGGGCTGCCAATTTTGCCCGACATTTTCTTAAAATAAGAATCATGGACCTTATCATATGTTTTTTTTATTGCCCCCTAGCTTGATCATGCCCCCAAATATTCAATTCGGGTTTGGGGATGAGGCTATGTGAAGGAAGGTTTGACAAGGAGTTGTTTTCATGCAGAATTTTTAGAATTCCAAAGCTATTCCAGACACAGAAATTATTTTGACATCGATTCAAAGCAAACTCATTCTGAAGAAATTCAAGTGCTTCCTATGGAGAGGTTATTAGAAGTGATGAAAACTTTTTGTTTTGGCTTTTGGTGAAAAATATGAAGTGACATTTGGCTGGTCGAAATGGTTCAAGATTTAATATGAAAGTTTCAAAGATCCAGTTTGAAAGCATTCATTTTATTTGCATGAATAATGATTTGGTTCACATGAAAAAGCATTGCCTACCGATCCAGAGTGCTTGCCTTTGATCAGAAAAGGCTTGATTAGGCATGTAATGTAGGCTTGGGCTCTTGGTTATGAAAAAAATGATATTTGTAGGCTCAAAAGGTGTTTAAGGGATTTCAAAACTAAGGATCATTTGTGCTTGTTTCTTAACCTTTTGTCATTTAAATGTCTTTCAAAAATTGTCTATCGTGCCCCCTAGTGATGGGCCTGGGCTCTTTCTCTTTGCTTTTGTTTTCTTCATATGGTTTTGAGCATCATCATATTGTTTTTTTTTTTTATATACTCAAAACTTTTGGATCCTTTGGATTTTTTTTCTTCATGCTCCCTAGCTTTGTTCGGGCACCTTTGATGATTGAGAATTTTTTTTTATGCCCCCTAGTGTTGCTTGGGCACTTTCGATCATTGAGGTTTTTTTCTATGTCATCGCACTTGCCCCCAGTTTAAATGTTATAAAATATAAATTTAATTTATTAAAAATCTAAAAAGAAATTATAATTTTTGTTTAGGATACTTCAAGGACAATTTAAATATTTTAAAATTATAAAATATAAAACCAATTTACAAAAAACATTTAGGATATTTGTTTAGGTGACTTCAAGAATAGTTTAAATTTTTAAAAATTATAAAAAACAAAACCAATTTATGTATAAAAAAACAAAGCATTAGGATTTCTATTTAGGATACTTAAATGATAGTTTACATGTTTTAAAATTATAAAACATAAAAAACAATTATGAAAAAAAACATTAGGATTTCTATTTATGATACTTCAACGATACTTTAAATGTTGTCTATTTATAAAACATAAAACCAATTTATCTTTATATATACTTCAACGATATTGTTTTTTTAATATATATACTCAAAACTTTTGGATCCTTTGGATTTTTTTTCTTCATGCCCCCTAGCTTTGTTCGGGCACCTTTGATGATTGATAATTTTTTTTTATGCCCCCTAGTGTTGCTTGGGCACTTTCGATCATTGAGGTTTTTTTCTATGTCATCGCACTTGCTCCCAGTGTAGGGTGTCATCCTAGCCAAGGTTATTTGTCTCAAGAAAAGCATTAGGCTCAAAAGGGGACTGCAAATGATATATTTTAGTCTCATGAAAAGATTATCAAAGATGGCCTTTTTTCATTTCAAACTCATGCATTTAGGATCGGTAAGCCTTGCTTTCATGTGAGTATACAATGTGATTTCTCATTATTCATTCAAATAAAACTCAGCTTTTGGAGTCACTTTATGGTTTTTTTTTCTTTTCTCTGTTTTGTTTTATTTTTTTAGGTTTTCTAGGTGTATAGTTACCTTTCTAAGGAATCACCTGAATTTCCAGAACTCTTTTGCTTTGGACAAACATCAACATGATTTCTGTTTTTGTACTAAACTTTGAATTCCCAAAAATCTTTGTGAACATGTGCGAGCATGCATAGTTTTGGAAGAAAGGGGGAAACATACCCAAAGATTCTTGGTGTAATGGTTTCATGCTTAAAGGTTATGCTCAATGTGTTATTTACATGAAACAACAACAAAAATGAAGGTATGTTATTAACACATGATCTTATTAACAATAAAGGCTCATTTGACAAGGAAAGTCTAGTGGAATTTTGAGCCAAATTACCAACAAAAAACTGGAACAGGTTGAAACAAAAATCAAGAAGTTTTGCAGGCATGATCAAACAAAGGTTTTTTTTTTTTTAACAGAATAAGAACAGGCTCCAATATGCACCGGTGGTGCAATTCCCCTTCAGTCAGCCTTCCCACCAAAGCTTTTGCAGAAATACATGATTGTGTCGAGGCTCTTGACCACGTTTGCCCTCAATTTCTTCAAGCTGAGTTGTTGTTAGGTTTTGAACAAAGATGATAGGTCGATTGGAAGGAAACTTCCCTAGAGTTATTTTTCAGTATTTGCTTGAGTAAGCTAGAGTCGAGTCACACGTCTTCAGAAACTCCAACTCTTCTTAAAAATGGACGTTATAGCGAGCACACTCTTCCTCTTTCGTGTTTTTTTCGTTCAAAGTCGAGTGTTGTAGACTCGTAGGTGACCTACTTTTCATTCTAGTGCATACATGACAAATGTATGAACATGTAATCTATATGATGAACTCTCCCTTCGAGGGTGACAATGTTCATAAGTTATGGAAATTATGGAACAAGAATCGTGATTTTTGCCCAAACTCTACAATGAAAATTTTCGAGTGACGACCATTGTGTCAACCACAATCTTAGTTCAAGATGCTTCAAGAAGGGTTTGCCCTTATGCAAATAACTATAGCACATGCAACCTAAGGACAGGTTCTATTCATTATGTGAACATGGGTAGGTTTTCTACTGTCTCAAACGGGTCTCATATTGCCCAGTGTCGTCTTCATAAAGACAATATAGGGCCGTTGCAAGAAAGTTAAGGCACGTATACCCACATTACCAAGCAGGCACTCGATATGAGTTGGGTGTTTCACGCATCTGAACCCTACCAATAGTCTTAGGGCAAATCGCTAGTTCCCCACCTAACCTAAAGTTTGTGTGTGCTTTCAAAATTAAAACAAGTGTTGCATGAAACAATTCTATAAAATGCACGGAAACAAAATTAAAAAAGAGATAAAATTGCAAAAACTTAAACACATCAAATACACAAAGCTTAGTCCAATAATGTTAGAAACAGTACCTTCCCCAGCGGAATCGTCATTCTATCGCACGTCAAAATCCGCGCGGCGTTGGCTGGTGATTTTTCTCGTTGTGTGTTGCTTGCTTTGATTCGTTGGGAGTCGCCACCTAGTAATTTATTGAAGGCTACTAGGAAACCGAATGTACTAGTCTTGTCAGAGATTCGTGGGTAAGGGATTGGTTGTGGTTAGGGAAGGTATTGACACCCCTAACGTACCCTACCTGAGGTAAGATGCTTCGTGGCTTTGACGGGTTAAAGAAGTTTTAAAAAAAAAAAATTTCATCGGATATTAGAAATACAACTTACGTAGAAGTTAATAATTCTTGACCGTGATCCAATCAAAATATTAAATTCTTCTTTAATCTTTGCAATTTTATCATAATAATAAAAACATCCATAAAAAGCACACAAACACACTCATACACTTTCACTATATTTTTTCTTTTCTTTTCTTTTCTTTTCTTTTTGTTACATCCACATTTACAACATACAAATAAAAATTCAAACTAAACAAATATTACATTAAACAATTTGAAAATTACAAAAATAAACCCCTCAAAAATCCATAACAGTGCTGGGAAGCCCTTCTAGAACAGCATGAACAGTGGTGGTGCGCCACCGTCACTGGTGGTGCGTGGGTTCACGCGCCACCATCACTGGCGGCGCGTGGGTTCACGCTTAGCCGTGAAAATACAGGCAGCAGAGGAGATCCGAAACGGCTTCCTCCTCATCTTCCTTTCTGCACCGGCGGTAGCGCCGTGACCTGTAAAACTACAAAAAACACAACAACACATTCGATTCTAATTTGTTTTCTGTTTTTTAGATCTATTTCCTCCGATCGGTTCTTTACAATTTTCGATCTATGATCTGTTCTCGTCTTTCTGGTGGCTAACGGCTCCGAGGTGAGGGTGGACGTCGCCGGCTCTGTGGGCGTGCGGCTGGAGATGGGCTGCTGTTGGCCGGTCGGTAAGATCTGGAGAGAGGGAACGCTGGAGGCGGCTGAAAGAGCAAGGGATGAAGGAGCGGCGGAATAATCTAGGTCGTTACTGTTGAGGGAAGATTTGTCGGCCGCTAGATCTCCGGTGAGGACGGTGCTGCGGCTGGCGGTGAGCACGACGTTGAGAGGAGGAGAAGGGGGGAAGATGGAGAGGCAGTGTGGGTTGTTGTTGTTCATGGTCAGATGAAGAGAGTGAGGCAGAGCTGGATCGTGGTTGTTGTGAGGCAGATCGGAGGAAGAGAGGGTGTTGTGGTCGGGTTTGTGTGGAAGAGGATGAAGGGGGGAGCGGCTCTTTGGTTTCTCTTTGACAGAGGAGAGGTGGTCGGCGGTGTGGGTAAGGCTAGTTTGAGAAGAAGAAAATGGGGCTACGATGTGGAGGAGAAAAACAATTCCAGACGGGGGGAGGCTGCGGCTTCTTTTTGGTAGAGATGAAGTCAACGGCGGCTTGGGTGAGGGAGCTGAAAGGGTTATGATTTTTAGGGTTTTTTTGTGGTTTAGGGTTTCTTTGTAATTATCCTCAATTGTACAAAAATGCTCCCCCTTTTTGTGTGTGTTGAAGACTACTATTTATAGGCAAAATGTTGTTTGGGCCTCAAAATTGGCCCCTCAACTTCTTCTTTTTTGTAAATTTTGATTTTGTTTTTTTTTTTTTTGGATTTTTCTTATCAACATCATCTCGAGTGAGGAAAATCGGTGATTTTTAAAAATAACACGTTAAAAGTCAAACGCGTTCCAATGATCTTTGAAAAATTAAATTCTTTTGAGACGATGCTAAAAATTCTAAAATGAAGCAAATATATTAAAAAAGTATTTTTTGGACTTTCGATGTTTTTCTCTATTTTTGGATTTTTTCTGAAAAATTATCAAAACCTGGGTCAAAAATTGGATAGCAACATAAATAAAGGAATTAGGATTTATGTTTAGTATACTTCAATGATAGTTTAACTGTTTTAAAACTGTCGCACGTGTGCGGCGGCGCGGCGATCGTCCACCCTCAAGGGAAAATCGGAATAATTTATTCCTGGAAAATAGGGAGAGAGACAAGGAAATTCTTGTCTCTACAAGTGAAAAATTGGAATGGGAGTCGCCACCTAGTGTTCTGGTTACTAGGAACCTTAACTGGTCTTTAGAGATCGGGTACGGAGAATGGTTGCGTAAAGGGAAGGTATTAGCACCCCAACTACGCCCTACCTAAGGTAGGCTGCATTGTTTTAATGTCTGATAAAATATAAGATCGTGTTGTGGTTTATTATTGTTCGGAATACGCATTACATGTAATGTCATACCCCGGGTTCTAAGAGACAAACAAAATAAAATTTTGTTGTTTTTGAAATTTTGGCCAATATTCTCTTGACTTTAATAAACTGGTTATTAAAGCCAAAATGCATGCTAAATATTGTTTTTTTTTACATATGAAAAATACGATATGATTTTTTAGATTTGAGACACTTGGCCGTATGCACAAAAATGTTTTTTAAATTTTTTTTGTATTTTTTGGAAGTTTGTGACAAAAACCGGATATTGTAATACCGATTTGTATTTTTACGACATAAAAATACTACCCGATATTAATAAAAATACATAAATAAAAAATGGGAACATCATAAATATTTTTTCTTTTTTTTTCTATGGGCCGGATCAGGCCCAATTGCATGGGCTGGGCCAAACCTGGCCCTTTTACATGGGTGGGCCGAACATGGCCCAAATGCATGGGCTGGTTACTGTGCACATAGTAACCGGGTTACTGTGTGCACAGTAACCAGAGAATTAATCTGCGGGTTACTGTGCACATGCACAGTAACCGTGAATTAATTAGCGAGTTACTGTGCTGTTTAATCTGCATGCAGAACAAAAAAAACGACGGAAACGCTACCTGCGGTGGTGATGTTCGACTTTCTTCTCTGCTTCTTCTTCTTCTGTTTCTTCTCTCCGTCTCTCCTTCTCTTCTTTTCCTCTCCTTTTTTTTTTTTTTTTCCGGTGCCCCTCCCCTGTTTTTATAGGCAAAAACAGGGGGGCGGTGTCGTGGTGGGGCGGCGACTGTCGGTCGCCCCTCCACTATCAACTCAGAAGGATAAAAAGGAGGAGACAAGTGGGTGATTGCGGGCGTCTTATTGCGCGAAAAACGGGAAAGAAATTAGGCGAAAAGGGGAAGAAAAAAATCTTCTTCTTCCCCTGCCTCGTGCGTCCAGGGGAAGAAGAAGAGCTACAGTGCCGTCAAAACGGCACTGTTTTGGGCTTTTGTTTTTTTTTTTTTTTTTTAGCAACAGTGAATGAAACGACGCCGTTTTGGTCAAAACGCGCCGTTTCATTTAAAAGCAAAAGCATCAGATTCAAATTTCGGCCCTCCATTTGCGCGCGTTTTACAATTTAGTCCTTGGTCTCGGATTTCTTCAATTCAGTCCCTAATTGGCCATTAAACCTCAATATTTATGCAATTAAGCCCCTGATTTGACCAAATTAACTTCCAAAAATTATAATTTGACCCTAGAAAATTAATTTCTCCTAATTAAAGCCCAAATTAACTCCAAAATCAATTTTTCTTGCAATTAAAATCTTCATAAATGCAATTAAACCTTTAATAAAATTTTATTGAGTCCATAAACTTTTGATTTTGCATTTTTCTTCCACAAATTGAATTTTCTTTATCATCGGGGCTCTCATCAGTCAATGATATACTGTCAAAAATTAATTTTTGATTTTTGAACATCCTCAATCAATTTTTGAGCATTTTTAGGGCACTCTAGCATTTTTTCACTGTTATATTTTTTGATAATATATTTTTTGAATTTTTTTGTATTTTATTATTTTTTATGTGGGGACCCAAAAATGGGTTACAACAAAAACAATAAAATATAAAATCAATTACAAAAAATATAAAAAAAAAAAACAATTTTTTTAAAAAAAAACAAAGCATTAGGATTTCTGTTTATGATACTTCAATGATTGTTTAAATATTTTAAATTTATAAAATATAGAAACAATATATCAAGAAAAGTAATAAGGATTTCTGTTTAGAATACTTCAAGGATAGTTTAAATGTTTTAAAAGTATAAAATTTATAAACAAATTATATATATAAAAAAGGTAATTAAGAGTTTTGCTTACGATAGTTCAAGGATAGTTTAAAAGTTTAAAAATGAAAAAATATAAAAACAATTTATATAAAAAAAAAAAGTAATATGGATTTATGTTTAGTATAGTTAAATGATAGTTTAAATGTTTTAAAATTATAAAATATAAAAGAAATTTACAAAAATAAAGTAATTATAATTTATGTTTAGTATATTTTAATGATAGTTTAAATTTTTTAAAATTATAAACAATAAAACCAGATATATATATATATATATATATATATATATATATAAGCATTAGGAATTTTATTTAAGATACTTCAAGAATAGTTTAAATGTTATAAAATATAAATTTAATTTATTAAAAATCTAAAAAGAAATTATAATTTTTGTTTAGGATACTTCAAGGACAATTTAAATATTTTAAAATTATAAAATATAAAACCAATTTACAAAAAACATTTAGGATATTTGTTTAGGTGACTTCAAGAATAGTTTAAATTTTTAAAAATTATAAAAAACAAAACCAATTTATGTATAAAAAAACAAAGCATTAGGATTTCTATTTAGGATACTTAAATGATAGTTTACATGTTTTAAAATTATAAAACATAAAAAACAATTATGAAAAAAAACATTAGGATTTCTATTTATGATACTTCAACGATACTTTAAATGTTGTCTATTTATAAAACATAAAACCAATTTATCTTTATATATACTTCAACGATATTGTTTTTTAATATATATACTCAAAACTTTTGGATCCTTTGGATTTTTTTCTTCATGCCCCCTAGCTTTGTTCGGGCACCTTTGATGATTGAGAATTTTTTTAAATTATAAAGCATACTTCAATGATCTGTATTTAGGATTTGTATTTAGGATACTTAAATTATATATATATAAAGCATACTTCAATGATTAGATAAAGCATACTTAAATTATATATATAAAAAGCATTAGGATTTGTATTTAGGATACTTCAATGATTGTTTAAATATTTTAAATTTATAAAATATATTAAAAAAATTATATATATAAAAAAGTAATTAAGATTTCTATTTATGATACTTCCAGGATAGTTTAAAATTTTTAAAATCATAAAATATAAAACCAATTTATATATATATATAAAAAAATGCATTAGGATTTCTGTTTCGGATACTTCAATGATAGTTTAAATATTTCAAATTTATAAAATATAAAAGCAATTTATCATAAAAAGGTAATTAGAATTTCTGTTTAGAATACTTCAACGATAGTTTATATATATATATAAAAAGCATTAGGATTACTGTTTAGGATACTTCAAGAATAGTTTAAATGTTTTCAATTTATAAAATATAAAACCAATTTATGTAAAAAAGTAATTAGGATAGATGGGCCTAAAAGCAAATAAGGAAAATTATAGAGTATAAATACCCTCTCCTCACCAAAAACAAAATCTGCAAGAATCATAAGGAAAGAAAATAGAGAATTTTGTATCCATTATTGAAAAATCAAGAGAGAAACACTAAATTTTCAAGAACTCATCCAAGATTACAGGTATATAGATGGGATAAACACTTGTGTCCAAGGGATTAACAAGAAAATTGAACAAGAAGAAAAGAAATGAGGGAGTTGAAAATCTTCAATTGGTTGAAGATCAAAATCTTAATCCGTACCGGGTAAGGTGTTCTAAAGATGATCTTAAAAATTCATTTTTAAATTTGATAATGAATTGATGCCTTGATATTGAATTATAAGTTAAGGTTTGTCGCACATCACCCGCGCAGTGTTGGTTTGATGATTTTTTGTTATGCGTTTGCTTTGATTGGTTTGTTGGAGTCGCCACCTAGTATTTAAATAAGGGCTACTAGAAAATCCGAGTGTACTAGTCTTGTCAGATATTCATGATTAAGGGACTGGTTATGGTTAGGGAAGGTATTAGCACCCCTAATGCACCCGACCTGAGGTACGTTGTTTCGTGACTTTGATGTGTTAAAGAAGTTTTAAAAATTTTGTCTTTTCATCGGATATTAGAAATATGACTTATGTATAAGTTCATAATTCTCGACTGTGAACAAATCAAAATATTAAATTCTTTGCAATTTTATCATAAATAAAAACAACATCCATAAAACAAATACAAACACACACATACACTTTTACTATATTTTTTCCTTTTTTTTCTTTTCTTTTCTTTGTTTTTTACATACACACTACAAATTATAAAAAAAAAATCAAAACTAAAACAACAATTACATTAATCAATTTATAAAAATTATAAAAATAATTTATAAAAAAAGTTTAGTAGTACTTTTGTTTGTGGTATTTGAATGATAGTATAAATGTTTTTAAATTATAAAAATAAATTATAAAAAAAGTTTAGTAGTACTTATGTTTGTGATAGTTGAATGATAGTATAAATGTTTTTAAATTATAAAAATAAATTATAAAAAAAGTTTAGTAGGATTTCTGTTTATGGTACTTGAATGATAGTATAAATGTTTTTAAATTATAAAAATTATTTATATATATATATATATAAAAGTTTTGTAGGATTTCTGTTTGTGATACTTGAAAAGTTTTAAAATTACTAAATTAATTTATGAAAAAAATTTACTAGGAATTCTATTTGTTATACTTGAATGATACTGTTAATGTTCTAAAATTAGAAAATTAAATTTTTGAAAAAAAAAGTATGAGGATTTCTGTTTAGGATACTTGAATGATAGTATAAATGTTTTAAAATTATAAAAATAATTTATAAAAAAGTTTAGTAGAATTTCTGTTTGTAAATTTAACACAAAAGTTTCGTAGGAATTCTGTTTGTGATACTTGAATGATACTTTAAATATTTTAAAATTAGACAATTAAAGTTTTTAAATAAGTATGAGGATTTCTGTTTAGGATACTTGAATGATAGTATAAATATTTTAAAATTGTAAAAATAATTAATAAAAAAAAAGTTTAGTAGAATTTTTGTTTGTAAATTTAAGACAAAAGGTTCAGTAGGAATTCTGTTTGTGATACTTAAATGATACTTTAAATGTTTTAAAATTAGACAAATAACTTTTTAATAAAAGTATGAGATTTCTGTTTAGGATACTGGAATGATGATATAAATGTTTTAAAATTGTAAAAATAATTTATAAAAAAAGTTTAGTAGAATTTATGTTTGTTAATTTAAGAAAAATGTTTAGTAGGAATTCTGTTTGTAATACTTGAATAATACTTTAAATGTGTTAAAATTAGAAAAATAAATTTTTAAAAAATGTATGAGGATTTCTATTTAGAATACTTGAATGATAGTATAAATGTTTTAAAATTGTAAAAAAAACATTTATAAAAAACATTTAGTAACATTTCTTTTTGTGTTACTTGAATGATAGTATAAATATTTTAAAATTATAAAAATAATTTGTAAAACAATTTTAGTTGAATTTCTATTTGTGATACTTTAAATGTTTTAAAATTAGGAAAATAATTTTTTAAAAAAGGAAGTAGGATTTCAGTTTGTGATACTTAAATGATAGTGTAAATATTTTAAAATTATAAAAAAAACATTTAAGAGAAACTTTTAGTAGGATTTCTATTTTGATACTTGAATAATAATATAAATATTTTTAAATTATAAAAATAATTTATAAAAAATATATGGTAGGATTTCTGTTAGGATGATAGTTTAAATGTTTTAAAATTAGAAAAATAATTTAAAAAAAATAAGAGGACTTATTTTTAGGATACTTGATCGATAATATAAATGTTTTAAAATTATAAAAATAATTTATAAAAAAAAGTTTAGTAGTACTTCTGTTTGTAGTACTTAAATGATAATATACATGTTTTAAAATTATAAAAATAAATTATAAAAAAAGTTTAGTAGGATTTCTGTTTGTGATATTTGAATGATACTTTAAAAGTATTAAAATTACAAAATTAATTTATGAAAAAAGTTTTGTAGGAATTTTATTTGTGATACTTGAATGATATTTTAAATGTTTTAAAATTAGAAAAATAATTTTTTAAAAAAAGTTTGAGGATTTATGTTTTGGATACTTGAATGATAGTATAGATGTTTTAAAATTATAAAAATAATATATAAAAAAAATTTAGTAGGATTTTTGTTTGTGCTACATGGATGATACTTTAAATGATTTAAAATTAGAAAAATAATTTTTTTTAGAAAAGTAAGAGGATTTATGGTTTAGGATACTTGAATGATAGTATAAATATTTTAAAATTATAAATATAATTTATAAAAAACATTTAGTAGTATTTGTGTTTGCGGTACTTGAATGATAATATAAATATTTTTAAATTATAAAAATAATTTATAAAAAACGTTTTGTAGGATTTATGTTTGTGATACTTAAATGATAGTATACATGTTTTTAAATTATAAAAACAATTTATAAAAAAATTAAAGTTTAGTAGGATTTCATTTTGTGATACTTGAATGATAGTTTAAATATTTTAAAATTACAAACTTAATTTATGAAAAACGTTTAGTAGGAATTCTGTTTGTGATACTTGAATGACACTTTAAATGTTTTAAAATTGTAAAAATAATTTATAAAAAAAGTTTAGTAGGAATTATGTTTATAATCCTTGAATTATACTTTAAATGTTTTAAAATTAGAAAAAAAAATAATTTTAAAAACATATGAGGATTTATGTTTAGGATACTTGAATGATAGTATAAATGTTTTAAAATTGTAAAACAAATGTATAAAAAAAATTTAGTAACATTTATTTTTGTGTTCCTTGAATGATAGTATAAATATTTTAAAATTATAAAAATAATTTGCAAAAAATTTTAAGTAGAATTTCAATTTGTGATACTTGAATGATACTTTAAATGTTTTAAAATTAGTAAAATAATTTTCTTAAAAAACGAACTCGGATTTCAGTTTGTGCTATTTAAATGATAGTGTAAACGTTTTAAAATTATGAAAACAATTTAAGAGAAAATATGAGTAGGATTTCTGTTTTTGATACTTGAATAATAATATAAATATTTTTAAATTATAAAAATAATGTATAAAAAATGTTTAGTATGATTTTTGTTTGCGATACTTGGATGATAGTTTAAATGTTTTAAAATTAAAAAAATAATTTTTTAAAAAACAATAAGAGGTCTTCTTTTTATAATACTTGAATGATAGTACAAATGTTTTAAAATTATAAAAATAATTTGTAAAAAAAGGTTGGTAGTACTTCTGTTTGTCGTACTTGAATGATAGTATAAATATTTTTAAATTATAAAAATAAATTATAGAAATAATTTTGGAGGATTTTTGTTTGTGATACTTGAATGATAATACAAATTTTTTTTAATTATAAAAATAATTTATATATATATAAAGTTTTGTAGGATTTCTGATTGTGATAATTGAAAAGTTTTAAAATTACTAAATTAATTTATGAAAAACATTTAGTAGGAATTATGTTTGTTATACTTGAATAATATTGTTAATGTTCTAAAATTAGAAAATTAAATTTTTTTAAAAAAAGTATGAGGATTTCTGTTTAGGATATTTGAATGATATTATAAATGTTTTAAAACTGTTAAAATAATTTATAAAAAAAGTTTAGTAGAATTTCTGTTTGTTAATTTAAGAAAAAAGTTGAGTAGGAATTATGTTTGTAATACTTGAATAATACTATAAATATTTTTAAATGATAAAAATAATTTATAAAAAAACCTTTAGTGCGATTTCTGTTTATGATACTTTAATAATGCTTTAAATGTTTTAAAATTAGAAAATAATTTTTTTAAAAAAAGTAAGAGGACTTCTGTTTAGAATACTTGAATGATAATATAAATATTTTAAAAATATAAAAATAATTTATAAAGAAAGTTAAGTAGGATTTTAGTTTGTGATAGTTGAATGACAGTATAAATGTTTTAAAATTGTAAAAATAATTTATAAAAAAAGTTTAGTAGAATTTCTTTTTGTGATACTTGAATAATACTTTAAATGTTTTAAAATTAGAAAAAAAAATTAAAAAAAAAGTAGGATTTCGGTTTATGATACCTGAATGATAGTTTAATTGTTTTTAAATTATAAAAATAATTTATAAAAAAAAAGTTTAGTAGAATTTCTGTTTTTGGTACTTGAATCATAGTATAAATATTTTTAAATTATCAAAAACAAATTATCAAAAAAAGTTTAATAGGATTTCTGTTTGTGATACTTGAATGGTACTTTAATATATTAAAATGACAAAATTAATTTATGTTAAAAGTCTAATAGGAATTCTGTTTGTGATACTTGAATGATACTTTAAATGTTTTAAAATTAGAAAAATGATTTTTTTTAAAAAAAAAGTATGAGGATTTCTGTTTACGATACTGGAATGATAGTATAAATATTTTAAAATTATAAAAATAATTTATAAAAAAAGTTTAGTAGAATTTCTGGTTGTTAATTTATGAAAAAAGTTTAGTAGGAATTCTGTCTGTGATACTTGAATGATACTTTAAATGTTTTAAAAGTTGAAAAATAAATTTTTAAAAAATATATGAGGATTTTATTTAGGATACTTAAATGATAATATAAATGTTTTAAAATTGTAAAAACAATTTATAAAGAAAATTTAGTAACATTTCTTTTTGTGTTCCTTGAATGATAGTATAAATATTTTAAAATTATAAAAATAATTTGTAAAAGTTTTTTTGTAGAATTTCTGTTTGTGATACTTGAATGATACTTTAAATGTTTTAAAATTTGTAAAATATTTTTTTAAAAAAAGAAAGTCGGATTTCAATTTGCTGTACTTAATGATAGTGTAAATAATTTAATATTATAAAAACAATTTAAATGAAAATTTTAGTAGGATTTCTATTTATGATACTTGAATAATATTATAAATATTTTTAAATTATAAAAAACATTTAGTATGATTTCTGTTTATGATACTTGTATAATACTATAAATATTTTTATATTATAAAAATAATTTATAAAAAAACTTTAGTAGGATTTCTATTTGTGATACTTGGATGATACTTTAAATGTTTTAAAATTAGAAAAATAAGTTTTTTAAAAAAAAAAAGAAAAAAGACTTCTATTTATGATACTTGAATGATAGTATAAAGGTTTTAAAATTATAAAATTAATTTATAAAGAAAGTTTAGTAGAATTTCTGTTTGTAATACTTGAATGATAGTATAAATATTTTTATATTAAAAACATAATTTATAAAAAACGTTTAGTAGTACTTCTGTTTGTGGTATTTGAATGATAGTATAAATATTTTTAAATTACAAAAATAATTTATAAAAAAATGTTTTGTAGTACTACTGTTTGTGGTACTTGAATGATAGTATAAATGTTTTAAAATTCTAAAAATAATTTATAAAGAAAGTTTAGTAGAATTCCTGTGTGTGATACTTTGATGATACTTTAAATGTTTTAAAATTAGAAAAATAATTTTTTTAAAAAAAGTAAAAAGACTTCTATTTAGGATACTTGAATAATAATATAAATTTTTTCAAATTATAAAAAAAATTATAGTAGGATTTCTGTTTATCATACTTGAATGATAGTATAAATGTTTTGAAATTGTAAACATAAATTATAGAATAATTTTAGATGAATTTCTGTTTGTGATACTTGAATGATACTTTAAATTTTTTAAAATTAGTAAAATATGTTTTTCAAAAAATGAAGTAAGATTTCAGTTTGTGGTAGTTAAATGATAATTTAAATGTTTTAAAATTATAAAAACAATTTAAGGGAAAAGTTTAGTAGGATTTTTGCTTGTGATAGTTGAATGACGGTATAAATGTTTTAAAATTTTAAAAATAATTTATAAAAATACTTTAGTAGCACTTTTTGTTTGTGATACATGAATGACACTTTAAATGTTTTAAAATTAGAAAAATATTTTTTTAAAAAAAGAAAGTTGGATTTGGGTTTGTGATACTTGAATGATAGTTTAAATGTTTTAAAATTAGAAAAACAATTTAAGAGAAAAGTTTAATATGATTTCTGTTTATGATACTTGAATAATACTATAAATATTTTTAAATTAGAAAAATAATTTATGAAAAAACTTTTGTAGGATTTCTGTTTATGATACTTGAATAATACTATAAATATTTTTATATTATAAAAATAATTTATAAAAAAGTTTTGTAGGATTTCTGTTTGTAATACTTAGATGATACTTTAAATCTTTTAAAATTAGAAAAAAAAGTTTTTTTTTAAAAATGTAAATGGACTTCTATATAGGATACTTGAATGATAGTATAAATATTTTTAAATTATAAAAATAATATATATATATATATATATATATATATATATAAAGTTTAGTAGTATTTATATTTGTGATACTTGAATGATACTTTAAATGTATTAAAATTACAAAATTAATTTATGAAAAAAAGTTTAATAGAAATTCTGTTTGTGATACTTGAATTATACTTTAAATATTTTAAAATTAGAAAAATAAATTTTTAAAAAATGTATAATGACTTCTGTTTAGGATACTTGAATGATTGTATAAATATTTTAAAATTGAAAAAATAATTTATAAAAAAATTGTAGTAACATTTCTTTTTGTGTTACTTGAATGATAGTATAAATGTTTTAAAATTAACAAAATAAATTATAAAAAAATATTTAGTAGGATTTCTGTTTGTGATACTTTAAATGTTTTCAAATTAGTAAAATATTGTTTTCAAAAAAGGAAGTAAGATTTTTGTGGTAGTTAAATGATAATTTAAATGTTTTAAAATTATAAAAATAATTTAAGAGAAACATTTTGTAGGATTTATGTTAATGATACTTGAATAATAATATAAATATTTTAAAATTATATAAAAAATTATATAAAAAGTTTAGTAGGATTTCTGCTTGTGATAGTTGAATGACAGTATAAATATTTTAAAATTTTAAAAATAATTTATAAAAAAACTTTAGTAGCATTTCGGTTTGTGATACTTGAATGACACTTTAAATATTTTAAAATTAGAAAAACAATTTAAAAAAAAAAGAAAGTTGGATTTCGGTTTGTGATACTTGAATGATATTTTAAATGTTTTAAAATAAGAAACACAATTTAAGAGAAAAGTTTAGTATGATTTCTATTTATGATACTTGAATAATACTATAAATATTTTTAAATTAGAAAAAGAATGTATAAATTTTTTTTGTAGGATTTATGTTTGTGATACTTGCATGATACTTTAAATGTTTTAAAATTAGAAAAACAATTTAAGAGAAAAGTTTAATATGATTTCTGTTTATGATACTTGAATAATACTATAAATATTTTTAAATTAGAAAAATAATTTATGAAAAAACTTTTGTAGGATTTCTGTTTATGATACTTGAATAATACTATAAATATTTTTATATTATAAAAATAATTTATAAAAAAAATTTATAAAAAAAGTTTTGTAGGATTTCTGTTTTTAATACTTGGATGATACTTTAAATCTTTTAAAATTAGAAAAAAAAAGGTTTTTTTTTTTAAAAAATGTAAACGGACTTCTATTTAGGATACTTGAATGATAGTATAAATGTTTTAAAATTATAAAACAAAATTATAAAAAAAATTATAGTAGGATTTCTATTTATCATACTTGAATGATAGTATAAATGTTTTTAAATTATAAAAATAATATATATATATAAAGTTTAGTAGTATTTATATTTGTGATACTTGAATGATACTTTAAATGTATTAAAATTACAAAATTAATTTATGAAAAAAGTTTAGTAGGAATTCTGTTTGTGATACTTGAATGATACTTTAAATATTTTAAAATTAGAAAGATATATTTTTTTTAAAAAAGTAAGAGGACTTATGTTTACGATACTTGAATGATAGTATAAATGTATTAAAATTATAAAAATAATTTCTAAAAAAAGTTTAGTAGGATTTCTATTTATGATAGTTGAATGACAATATAAATGATTTAAAATTGTAAAAATAATTTATAAAAAAGGTTTAGTAGAATTTTTGTTTGTGATACTTGACTGATACTTTAAATGTTTTAAAATTAAAAAAAACTTTTTTAAAAAGGAAGTAGGATTTCGGTTTGTGATACTTGAATAATAGTGTAAATGTTTTTAAATTATAAAAATAATTTATAGAAAAACGTTTAGTAGGATTACTATTATTGGTACTTGAATGATAGTATAAATGTTTTTAAATTATCAAAATAATTTATAAAACAATTTTAGTAGGATTTCTTTTTGTGATACTTGAATGATAGTATAAATATTTTTAAATTACAAAAATAATTTATAAAAAAAGTTTAGTAGAATTTTTGTTTGTGATACTTGATTGATACTTTAAATGTTTTAAAATTAGAAAACAATTTTTTAAAAAGAAAATAGGATTTCGGTTTGTGATACTTGAATGATAGTGTAAATGTTTTTAAATTTAAAAAATAATTTATAGAAAAAAGTTTAGTAGGATTTCTGTTTTTGGTACTTGAATGATAGTATAAATATTTATAAATTATCAAAATAATTTATAAAAATGTTTTAGTAGGATTTCTGTTTGTGGTACTTGAATGATAGTATAAATGTTTTTAAATTATAAAAATAATATATATATATATATATATATATATATATAAAAGTTTAATAGGATTTCTTTTGGTGATACTTTAAATGTATTAAAATTACAAAATTAATTTATGAAAAAAGTTTAGTAGGAATTGTATTTGTGATACTTAAATGATACTTTAAATGTTTTAAAATTAGAAAAATAAAATTTTAAAAAAAGTAAGAGGATTTCTGTTTAGGATACTTGAATGATCGTATAAATGTTTTAAAATTGTAAAAATAATTTATAAAAAATATTTAGCAGAATTTTTGTTTGCTAAGCTAAGAAAAACTTTTAGTAGAAATTATGTTTGTAATACTTGATTGTTACTTTAAATGTTTTAAAATTAGAAAAATAAAATTTTTAAAAATGTATGAGGATTTTTGTTTATGATACTTGAATGATAGTATAAATGTTTTTAAAATGTAAAAATACTTTATAAAAAAAGTTTAGTAAAATTTCATTTTGTGTTTCTTGAATGACAGTATAAATATTTTAAAATTATAAAATATTTTTAGTAGAATTTATGTTTTTGATACTTGAATGATACTTTAAATATTTTAAAATTAGTAAAATATTTTTTTTAAAAAAAAGTAAGAGGACTTCTATTTAGGATACTTGAATGATAGTATAAATGTTTTAAAATTATAAAAAAATATTTAGTAGGATTTCTGTTTGTGATACTTTAAATGTTTTAAAATTAGTAAAATAATGTTTTCAAAAAAGGAAGTAAGATTTTTGTGGTAGTTAAATGATAATTTAAATGTTTTAAAATTATAAAAATAATTTAAGAGAAACGTTTTGTAGGATTTATGTTAATGATACTTGAATAATAATATAAATATTTTAAAATTATATAAAAAGTTTAGTAGGATTTCTGCTTGTGATAGTTGAATGACAGTATAAATATTTTAAAATTTTAAAAATAATTTATAAAAAAACTTTAGTAGCATTTCGGTTTGTGATACTTGAATGACACTTTAAATATTTTAAAATTAGAAAAACAATTAAAAAAGAAAGAAAGTTGGATTTCGGTTTGTGATACTTGAATGATATTTTAAATGTTTTAAAATAAGAAACACAATTTAAGAGAAAAGTTTAGTATGATTTCTGTTTATGATATTTGAATAATACTATAAATATTTTTAAATTAGAAAAAGAATGTATAAAATTTTTTTTGTAGGATTTATGTTTATGATACTTGCATGATACTTTAAATGTTTTAAAATTAGAAAAATAATTTTTTTTTTAAAAGTAAAAAGACTTCTATTTAGGATACTTGAATGATAGTATAAATGTTTTAAAATTATAAAAATAATTTATAAAAAAAGTTTTTTAGGATTTCTGTTGATAATAGTTGAATGATAGTATAAATATATTAAAATTACAAAATTAATTTATGAAAAAAAGTTTAATAGAAATTCTGTTTGTGATACTTGAATTATACTTTAAATATTTTAAAATTAGAATTTTTTTTTAAAAAAAATGTATGATGACTTCTGTTTAGGATACTTGAATGATTGTATAAATATTTTAAAATTGAAAAAATAATTTATAAAAAACTTGTAGTAACATTTCTTTGTGTTACTTGAATGATAGTATAAATATTTTAAAATTATAAAAATAATTTGTAAAAAACTTTTAGTAGAATTTCTATTTGTGATACTTGAATGATACTTTAAAAGTTTTAAAATTAGTAAAATAATTTTGCTAAAAAAGGAAGTAGGATTTTCAGTTTATGATACTTAAATGATAATGTAAATGTTTTAAAATTATAATAATAATTTAAGAGAAAATTTTAGTAGGATTTTTGTTTATGTTACTTGAATAATAATATAAAAAATTTTAAATTATAAAAATAATTTATAAAAAAATTGTAGTAGGATTTCTGTTTATCATACTTAAATGATAGTATAAATGTTTTTAAATTATAAAAATAATTTAAATATATATATATATATATAAAATGTTTTAAAATTTCTGCTTGTGATAGTTAAATGACAATATAAATGTTTTAAAATTATAAATAATTTACAAAAAAACTTTACTAGAATTTCTGTTTGTGATACTTGAATGATACTTTAAATGTTTTAAAATTAGAAAAAAAGAATTTTAAAAAGGAAATAGGATTTGAATTTGTGATACTTGAATGATAGTTTAAATGTTTTTAAATTATAAAAATAATTTATAAAAAAAAGTTTATTAGGATTTCTATTTGTATTACTTGAATGATAGTATAAATGTTTTTAAATTTCAAAAATAATTTATATAAAAAGTTTAGCAGGATTTCTGTTTGTGATACTTGAATGATATTATAAATGTTTTTAAATTATAAAAATAATTTATATAAAAAAAAGTTTAGTAGGATTTATATTTGTGATACTTGAATGATACTTTAAATGTATTAAAATTACAATATTAATTTATGAAAAAAGTTTAGTAGGAATTCTGTTTGTGATACTTGAATGATACTTTAAATTTTTTAAAATTAGAAAAATAATTTTTTTTGAAAAAGTAAGAGGACTTATGTTTACGATACTTGAATAATAGTACAAATGTATTAAAATTATAAAAATAATTTCTAAAAAAAGTTTAGTAGGATTTCTGTTTATGATAGTTAAATGAAAATATAATTGTTTTAAAATTGTAAAAATAATTTATAAAATAAGTTTAGTAGAATTTCTGTTTGTGATACTTGACTGATACTTTAAATGTTTTAAAATTAGAATTTTTTTTTTTAAAAAAAGTAGGATTTCGGTTTGTGATACTTTAATGATAGTCTAAATGTTTTTAAATTATAAAAATAATTTATAGAAAAAAGTTTAGTAGGATTTCTGTTTGTGGTACTTGAATGATAGTATAAATATTTTTAAATTATCAAAATAATTTACAAAAAAAGTTTAATATTATTTATGTTTGTGATACTTGAATGATAGTATAAATGTTTTTAAATTATAAAAATAATTTATTTTTAAAAAAAAATTTCCTAAGATTTCTGTTTGTGATACTTGAATGATACTTTAAATGTATTAAAATTACAAAATTAATTTATGGAAAAAGTTTAGTAGTAATTCTTTTTGTGATACATTTTGAATATACTTAAAATGTTTTAAACTTAGAAAAATAAACTTTTAAAAAAATTATGAGGATTTCTGTTTAGGATACTTGAATGATCGTATAAATGTTTTAAAATTGTAAAAATAATTTATAAAAAATATTTAGTAGAATTTCTGTTTGCTAAGTTAAGAAAAAAGTTAAGTAGAAATTTTGTTTGTAATACTTGATTGATACTTAAAATGTTTTAAATTTAGAAAAATAAATTTTTAAAAAATGTATGAGGATTTCTGTTTGTGATACTTGGATGATACTTTAAATGTTTTAAAATTAGAAAAATAATTATATTTTTCTAATTTTAAAACATTTAAATTATCATGCAAGTATCACAACCAGAAATACTACTAAACATTTTTTTATAAATTATTTTTATAATTTTAAAATATTTATACTATTATTCAAGTATCAGAAACAGAAATCCTACTAATCTCTTTTCATAAATTATTTTTATAATTTTAAATCATTTAAAGTATCGTTCAAGTATCACAAATCGAAATCCTACTTACTTTTTAAAAAAACATTATTTTTCTAATTTTAAAATATTTAAAGTATCATTCAAGCATCACAAAAGGAAATAGTACTTAATTTTTTAATTAATTTATTTTTCTAATTTCATAACATTTAAAGCATCATTCAAGTATCCCAAAAAGAAATCCTACTAAACTTTTCTTATAAATATAAAACATTTATACTATCATTCAACTATCATAAACAGAAATCCTACTAAACTCTTTTCATAAATTATTCTTATAATTTTAAATCATTTAAAATATCATTCAAGTTTCACAAACTGAAATCCAAGTATCACAACTATAAATAGTACTTACTTATTTAATTATTTTATTTTTTTAATTTTAAAACATTTAAAGTATCATTCAAGTATCACAACCAGAAATACTACCAAACGTTTTTTATAAATTATTTTTATAATTTTAAAACGTTTATACTATCATTTAAGTATCAGAAACAGAAATCCTACTGATTAGTACTAAAAATGTATATTTATCAAGGTTTTATATCATCATTTTGCACTTAAAACATCAATAACTCCTTAACTAAAGCATGTTTTATAATAACAAGTCTAATACTATAAAATGCCTTAATATATGGTAAATGTTCATCTTAAATGCAGGCCTATCACATAAATCAAAGGATTGATTGATGAGTTCAAGTATGGAAATTGAAAGGACAAAGAGAGGGCCAACCTTAGAAAAGAGATGTTGGTGCAGTTCAAACTAGAACACTGTTCGGTAATTGGGTCATATATCGAGTTCTAGATGTCATAATGATCTCAAATGTTTACACAAATTCAGTAAGACATAGGCCTACAACTTTCATGTTTTCATCAAGATCTAAGAAGGCCGTTTTCAAGTCAAAATTATAGCAAGAACGAAGAAATCTGAATCTGTCCTGCAGCCCAAATATTGTTCAGTGTTTGGCTCATATCTAGAGTTCTAGAAGTCCAAATGACCTCCATTATTTTTTCCTGGAAAGCTGAGTTAATTTCCTACAACGTTTATGTTTTCAAGTGGACCCAGTTCTGATGCTAGCAGTTTCGTTTTATTCAGACAAGAAGATAAAGATTTTCATAAAGTCAAGAGTTGGTCACCCACTCAACAATTAGTCATCAAATCAATAATTCTGAATTTTGGCCTATAAAAGAAGGCATTTGCCATGTATTTAGGGGCTTGGTTGTTCAGATCAAGTCCATGCTCTTTATTTCTCTCTTTATATATTTTTTGTAATTTTTAAGTTTTGCTTTTCATTTCCTTTCCTTTACTTAGTTAACTTGTATTTTCTTTATGTTTTTGTTTTGTTTATTTATGTTTCTCTTCTTCATTATGTTTAGCTAAGTTTATTATGTCAAGGTGAAAAGGTTACACTAATGGTGTAAGAATAAGTATAGTGTAAACTCAACATGGACCTTAATGTTTAATATTAACATGTCTTATCTTTTTATCTTACTAATTCTTAAAACCTTGCTTGTTAAATGGTTAATCTAGATTTGTATTGTATAACACTTGGTACAACAAATGCTTGGCACTCTCATAGCCCAACCGTATGGTATTACCTACACCTGGGCTATTAAAGGAACTTGATTTGTTGTTAACATCATGAATTCCTGACAATATTTAAAAGTTTGGTGTTAAGTAAATAAGATAATTAATATGATCATGTTAGTAATTTATAATGAGCTATTAATGACAAATCATCCGATTGGAACCTCCTTCGTGTGTGGTTTCCAAATTAAGTAATAAGAGTTTATACTATACTTGTTTGAAATACCATTGGTGGATCCTCTAACCTTAACATTTGTTTTTATCATTGTTTAATCCTTACATTAATCTTCCATCTCAAAGTTCTCATTAATTTCTTCCCCCTCCTCTTCTTTTTATTACTACTACTACTACTACTACTACTACTACTACTAATAGTATTATTATTATTATTATTATTATTATTATTATTACTACTACTACTATTAATATTATTATTACTATTATTGTTATTGTTATTATTGTTGTTATTATTGTTTTTGTTGTTGTTGTTGTTGTTGTTGTTTTGTTATTTATAGTTTATACAATTAACCTCTCTATGGTTCGACCCCGGTCTTGCCGGGTTATTTATTACTTCGACACTCCTGCACTTGGGAGAAGACATCAATCTTTTGGTGGTGTCAAGTTTTTGGCGCCGTTGCCGGGGAGGTAAATTCTTGTACAAATTATAGTATTTATTTTGTTTTCTCTTTTCACTTTTCTTGTATCTAACTTTGTTTCTTTTTCTTTTGTTTTCTTTTTTCTTTTATTCTCTTTCTACACGAGCATGAGTGTTCGGTCACGTACATTAAGTGGTAGACTTTGTAGGGTATCCTTATCCTTTTTAGAAAATATGGCCGAAGAAGATAACTAGTCACTTCATAATGAGAATAACCGTGTTAGGACACTTAGAGACCACATGAATCCCACAAGAACAAGTGCATCCTCATGCATAGTTTTCCCTCCTGATACATCCCATTTTAATTTTAAGCCAGACATTATTCAACTTTTACCTTCTTTTCATGGCTTAGATCTAGAAAATACATACTTGCATTTGAGAGAATTTAAAGAAGTTTGTAACACCTATAATGACTTAAATTGTAGCATGAATACCATTAGATTAAAGCTTTTTCCTTTTTCATTAAAAGATAAAGCCAAAACATGGCTACAAAATCTTAGGTCAGGATCCATTCGTGCTTGGGATGAAATGCAACAACAATTTTTAAAGTTTTTTCCATCTCACAGAACCTACTCTTTCAAAAGACAAATCACCATTTTCACCCAAAAACCAGGTGAAACATTTTTCCAATGTTGGTGTTGCACCCCAAAAAAAAACGAAAATAAAAAATTTTGTTTTATGACATTCGACTGGCGACTTTCGTTTTGTTCTGTTTTGCTGATTTGGTTCTTTGGAGTCTCCACCTAGTATTTTGGTCACTAGGAACTCTAACTGGTCTTTCAGAGATTCTAAGGCAAGGGACTGTTTGCGTAAAGGGAAGGTATTATCACCCCTAGTACGCCCTACCTAAGGTAAGCTGCTTGGTGTTTGGTTTGCTCTATAATTGCTATGGTGTTGGTATTTTCTAGTCCCGTCAATTGATTTTGGATAGAAATCTAAGGAGATTCCATGTGCTTTGAAAGCTCATTTTTCCCTTAGTATTTCAAGAGTTTGCGACTCATAAATCGTGAAATAATAAAAAAAATTAAAATTTTGAAATGTCCTCGATTATAATCAAGGCTTCTTTCAAGAATGTGTACGGATTTATTACTCCCAATAATATTTTGGATATTCATCATTTTAAGGATTTCTTTATCCAAACATTAGCGGTGAATAATAAATAAATTTTCTCCACCCAAAATAAGATTTTTATAGTTTTTGGAATATTGGCCAATACCCTTTGGAGTTTTACAAACATGTTGTAAAATCCCAAAATGCAAGAAAATAATTTGTGTTTAAGAAATCTATGCGAAAACACACTTTCGAAGCTTCCAATATATTTTTTTTATAAAAAGAACATTCAAAACATGTTAGAGTATTGGCCGTATGCAACACGCAAGAAAACATTTTTTTTGTAAATATTTTTTTTTTGACGAAAACGGGTATTTTAAACACTGAATTTGTATCTCCACGGTATAAAAATACAAACCAATATAAAAAATCATAAACAAAATGTGCAGGAAAATCCACAATATTCTTAAGGATATTTTTTAGAATTTTTGAAAGCAAACATACATTTTTATCTTTGAAACTCTGGATGTTTTGACGAAAACCGGGTATTTTAAACACTGAGTTTGTATCTCCACAATATAAAAATACAAACCAATGTATATATATATAAAATATATATATATATGAAAAGGAAACAACAATATATTTTTTTTTTAAAAAAAAACTTTTCGGATTTTTTTTTAAATATATATACATGCATAATATAATATAATAAATATATAAATATATATATATTAAGTAGGCTGGGCCGGCCCAACTAAACTGGGCCGGACCCAGCCCCAAAAGTCGTTGGGCCGAACTCGGCCCAACAGGTACTGGGCCGATCTCGGCCCAAAAAACTAATTAACCTCGGTCTGGGCCGGATGCGGCCCAGACCGCCGGATTGCGTCAGATCCCTCTGGCCCGTCCCACATAGTTCTGGGCCAGACACCATCTGGCCCAGAGAAATAAAAAAAAGCACGGGGGGGGAATTATTCCCCCCCCCCGCCTCCTGCATGTAGGAGGCAAAACTGATGCAGGTTTAAAAAAAAAAATGCAGGGGGGGAAAGGAAGCGTACCTGGTGCGGTGGAGACGGTGGCTTGCTGGCGGTGCTGCGGTGGAGGCGGTGGATGCGTCGTGGCTTACGGACGGCGAGTCAGGCGGCGCTACAGCTTTTTCCCACGGTTCGTCGTCGTTCACCCGGTTTGTTGCTTCTGTTTCGGTTTCTTAAGATTCCTATCGGCTTCAAATTTTCCCAAGCTTCTCAGTTTTGGGTTTTCGGTGGCTGTTTCTTAAGTTTGGTGGTTTCTCTCTCCTTCTCTCTCTCTTCGTTTTTTTTTCTCTTCGGGTTCCTCTTCTGTTTTTTTTTCGTCGTCCCCTGTTCTCTCTTTCGGTTCTCTATTTATAGAACCAACGGGTGTGGCTTCACCGTGGAGCCAAGGAGCGGGTCGAGGAGAGGCTGTCGGGGAGCGGCTGTCCAGGCGGGCCTCCCTCGGCTTCGGCAGCGCGGCGGGTGGTCGGCCAGCGTCTTCTGTCTGTGGGCCACCGGCGTGGGGCCTTGGTCGGTTGGTGGCAAGAGGGACCTGCAAAACATAAAAAATACAAACTTTTCCTTCTTCCCCGCTGTAATGTTCGGGGGAAGAAGTAAGTGAACAGTGCCGTTCAAAACGGCACCGTTCGGTCTCTTTTTTTTTTTTTATATTATGCATGAAACGGCGTCGTTTTGGATAAAACGCGCCTTTTCATTTTAAAATAAAGGCGCCAGAACATTTTTTGAATCAGTCCTTAATTTATCATTTGTTCTATTCAGTCCTTCAATCAAGAATAAAATTCAATTGCGTCCCTGCCAAATTCGGTCCCTACCCCTATAGTTGGCCGCGTTTTTCACTTTGGTCCTTGGCCTCTGATTTTCACAATTAAGCCCCTAATTGACCAATAAACTTCCAATTTCTTCAATTAAGCCCCTGAATCAATTCCAAACAGCCCCCTCTATCTTTGCGCCTTCTCCAAATTGGTCCCTGGTTTCGGATTTTCACAATTAAGTCCCTAATTGGCCATTAAACTTCAATATTTATGCAATTAAGCCCCTGATTTGACCCAATAAATTCCTAAAAAATATATTTTGGCTCCAGAACTTAAATTTCTTCTCATTAAAGCCCAAATTGACTTAAAAATCAATTTTTCTTGCAATCAAATCTTCTATAAATTCAAATAAAAATCCAATTAAGTCCATAAACATCCAAATTTGGGCTTTTCTCCTCAAAATTCAAATTTTCCTTCTTAATAGGGCTTTCATCCTTCAAGAATATACTGTCAAAAATTCAATCCTTGTATTTTTAAATTCCTTGACCAATTTTCTAACTGTTTTCTGAGCGCTTCTGCCTCCTGTTATTTTTTCTAAACTCTTTTGGCTATTTATTTTATTTTTCATGGGAACCCAAAAATGGGTCACAACAGTTGGGATAGGTATCGAGACTTGCTTAATACTTGCCCTCATCATGGTTTTGAAACATAAAGATTGGTTTCACAATTTTATGAAGGGTTAACACCTAAAGATAGGCAAATGGTTGAATTGATGTGCAATTGAACTTTTGAAGATAAAGACCCTAATGAAGCATTGGAGTACTTAGACTTGCTAGCTGAAAATACGCAAAATTGGGACACTACAGGCACTTATGAGGCACCAATTAAAACCCAACCTCATACATCTAGTGGAGGTATGTATAACCTTAGGGAAGATCATGACCTCCAAGCCAAGTTTGCATCTTTAGCTAGAAAAGTCGAGGCACTAGAATTGAAAAATAGTGGTCAATTAAAACTGTTCAAGACATTGTGTGTCAAATCTATGAAACAAATGAACATGCAACCAATGATTGTCCAATTTTGCCTTCTTTCAAGGAATGCCTCTATGAACAAACCCATGCTTTAAACAATTTTCAAAGGCCCAATCATAACCCATACTCGCAATACAACCCTGGTTGGAGAAATCACCCAAATTTCAGTTGGAAGAGTGATAACAATAATGCACAAACTTCACAACCACCGTTTCAAGCACACCATAATTTTCAAAATTCTCATGGATATGCACCTCCTTATGCTCCACCTCCTAGAAGAAATCTTGAGGAAACATTGCATACATTCATTGAAAAGCAAGAGACAATCAACACTCAATTTGCTCAAAGCATAACAAATTTTAAAGATGCTCTTGCAAAATTAACATCTGCTCTCAGTTTCCAAGAGAAAGGTAAGTTTCCATCTCAACCACATCAAAATCCAAAGGGGCAATACAATGCAAATGCAAGTAGTTCCGAAAGCCAACACATGGATCAAGTCAAATCAGTCATCACTCTTCGCAGTGGTAAGGTTATTGAAAAACCCACTCCTGAACTTTATGAGAAAGATGATGAGTCAATCTTTGAGGGTAAAGAAGGAGTTGAATCTGAACGTTGTGAAGAAAAGACTGATTCTCCGCCAGCACTTCCATTTCCTCATGCCATGACCAAACAAAGGAAAGTCAATCATAATTCTGAAATCTTTGAAACTTTCAAACAGGTAAGGATCAATATACCTTTGTTGGATGCTATTAAACAAGTACCTTCATATGCTAAATTTTTAAAAGATCTATGCACTGTGAAGAGAAAACTGAATGTGAAAAAGAAAGCATTTTTGGCCGAACAAGTAAGTGTTATTCTTCAGAACAATAATGATTTAAAATATAAAGACCCTGGTTGTCCTACAATTTCTTGCTTTATTGGAGAACATAAAATTGAAAGAGCTTTACTTGATCTTGGAGCTAGTGTGAATTTACTTCCATATTCAGTTTTTCAAAGTCTCAATCTAGGTGAGTTAAAACCAACTTCTATAACTCTTTTACTTGCCGATAGATCTGTAAAAGTGCCTAGAGGAATAATTGAAGATGTGTTAGTACAAGTCGATAAATTCATTTATCCTGTGGATTTTATTGTCTTGGACACGCAACCTATTGAAGCATGTAATTCATTTCCTGTTATTTTAGGATGTCCATTTCTTGCAACTTCTAATGCATTGATTAATTGTAGGAATGGACTCATGAAGTTATCTTTTGGAAGCATGACATTAGAGATGAATATTTTCAACATTTGCAAGCAGCCTGGAGATGATAATGATTTACAAGAAGTAGATCATATTGAAGAATTAGTTCATGATCAACTTGAATCTACTTTGAGTAAAATTGAGTTGGATGAATCTGAAGATTTGCAAATGATTTATTCTTAGGAAGAAATCACGGATGAAAAAGGCACAAAAAATGTTGATGCTGATCTTTTGTCAAGAGTGACAACATATTTGACATATGACATCCCACCAATCGATGATTACTCTCTTGAAAAATCCTTACTTTCTCTTAGTTCAATTCCTTGGTTTGCTAAAAATATCAATTTTCTTGCTTCAGGAGATTTGCCAGCTCACTAGAGTACTGAAGACAAAGGAAAGTTTTTGAACGAAGTGAAGAACTTTATTGGGACGACCCTAACTTATTCAAATATTATCCTGATAAAAAATTAGAGATCCTTATTTTATTGTCCTGCTAAAAATAATTTTTTAAGAAAACTAAGTATGATCTCTGTTTCTCATAAATGAAAGATTGTGTAAATGTTTTCAAATTATAAAAGTAACTTGTTAAAAAATGTTATTAGGATCTCTGTTTGTGATACTTGAAAGATAGTTTAAACATTTTAAAATTATAAAATAATTTTATTACAAAAATAAGTAGGATCTTTGTTTCTGATAGTTGATTGATAGTTTAAATAGTTTGAAATTTTAAACAAAATTCTTTAAGAAATGCAAGTAGGATCTTTGTTTCTCATTCTTGAAAGATAGTTTAATTGTTTTTAAATTATGATAATAATTTTGTTACAAAAATAAGTAGGATCTCTATTTCTCATACTTGAAAGATTGTTTAAATGTTTTCAAATTATCAAAATAATTTTAAAATAAAAATAAGTAGGATCTTTGTTTCTGATAGTTGATTCATAGTTTAAATGTTGTAAAATTTTAAAAATAATTTTTTAAAAAAACTAAGTATGATCTCTGTTTCTCATAAATGAAAGATTGTGTAAATGTTTTCAAATTATAAAAGTAACTTGTTAAAAAATGTTATTAGGATCTCTGTTTGTGATACTTGAAAGATAGTTTAAACATTTTAAAATTATAAAATAATTTTATTACAAAAATAAGTAGGATCTTTGTTTCTGATAGTTGATTGATAGTTTAAATAGTTTGAAATTTTAAACAAAATTCTTTAAGAAATGCAAGTAGGATCTTTGTTTCTCATTCTTGAAACATAGTTTAATTGTTTTCAAATTATGAGAATAATATTTTTACAAAAATAAGTAGGATCTCTATTTCTCACACTTGAAAGATAGTTTAAATGTTTTCAAATTATCAAAATAATTTTAAAAAATAAATAAGTAGGATATCTGTTTCTGATAGTTGATTCATAGTTTAAATGTTGTAAAATTTTAAAAATATTTTTTTATGAAAACTAAGTAGGATCTCTGTTTCTCATACTTGAAAGATAATTTAAAGGTTTTCAAATTATAAAAATAACTTGTTAAAAAATGTTAGTAGGACCTCTGTTTCTGATACTTGAAAGATAGTTTAAACGTTTCAAAAGTATAAAATAATTTTCTATCAAAAATAAGTAGGATTTTCATTTCTGATTGTTGATTCATAGTGTAAATGTTTTGAAAATTTAAAAATAATTTTTTAAGAAAAGTAAGTAGGATCTCTGTTTTTCAAACTTGAAAGATAGTTTAATTGTTTTCAAATTATGAGAATAATTTTGTTACAAAAATAAGTAGGATCTTTATTTCTCATACTTGAAAGATAGTTTAATTATTTTAAAATTATGAGAATAATTTTATTACAAAAATAAGTACGGATCTTTGTTTCTGATAGGTGATTGATAGTTTAAATGTTTTGAAATTTTAAAAATAATTTTTTAAGAAAAGTAAGTAGGATCTCTGTTTCTCATACTTCAAAGACAATTTAAATGTTTTCAAATTATGACAATAATTTTAATACAAAAATAAGTAGGATCTCAGTTTCTGATTGTTAATTGATAGTTTAAATGTTTTGAAAATTTTAAAATAGTTTTTTAAAAAATATAAGTAGGATCTCTGTTTCTCATACTTGAAAGATAGTTTAATTGTTTTCAAATTATGAGAATAATTTTGTTACAAAAATAAGTAGGATCTCTGTTTCTCATACTTGAAAGATAGTTTAATTGTTTTCAAACTATGAGAATAAATTTGTTACAAAAACAAGTAGGATCTCTGTTTCTCATATTTGAAAGATTGTTTAAATGTTTTCAACTTGTGACAATAATTTTATTACAAAAATAAGTAGGATCTCTGTTTCTGATAGTTGATTCATAGTTTAAATGTTTTCAAATTTTAAAAATATTTTTTTAAGAAAAGTAAGGAGGATCTCTGTTTCTCATACTTGAAAGATAGTTTAAATTTTTTCAAATTATGACAATAATTTTAATACAAAAATTAGTAGGATCTCAGTTTCTGATTGTTGATTGATAGTTTAAATATTTTCAAATTTTAAAAATAATCTTTTAAGAAATGTAAGTAGGATATCTGTTTCTCATACTTGAAAGATAGTTTAATTGTTTTTAAATTATGATAATAATTTTGTTACAAAAATAAGTAGGATCTCTATTTCTCATACTTGAAAGATTGTTTAAATGTTTTCAAATTATCAAAATAATTTTAAAACAAAAATAAGTAGGATCTTTGTTTCTGATAGTTGATTCATAGTTTAAATGTTGTAAAATTTTAAAAATAATTTTTTAAGAAAACTAAGTATGATCTCTGTTTCTCATAAATGAAAGATTGTGTAAATGTTTTCAAATTATAAAAGTAACTTGTTAAAAAATGTTATTAGGATCTCTGTTTGTGATACTTGAAAGATAGTTTAAACGTTTTAAAATTATAAAATAATTTTATTACAAAAATAAGTAGGATCTCTGTTTCTCATAGTTGATGGATAGTTTAAATGTTGTGAAATTTTAAAAATATTTTTTTAAGAAATTTAAGTAGGATCTCTGTTTCTCATACTTGAAAGATAGTTTAATTGTTTTTAAATTATGATAATAATTTTAAAAAATAAATAAGTAGGATCTCTATTTCTCATACTTGAAAGATTGTTTAAATGTTTTCAAATTATCAAAATAATTTTAAAACAAAAATAAGTAGGATCTTTGTTTCTGATAGTTGATTCATAGTTTAAATGTTTTAAAATTTTAAAAATAATTTTTTAAGAAAACTAAGTATGATCTCTGTTTCTCATAAATGAAAGATTGTGTAAATGTTTTTCAAATTATAAAAGTAACTTGTTAAAAAATGTTATTAGGATCTCTGTTTGTGATACTTGAAAGATAGTTTAAACATTTTAAAATTTTAAAATAATTTTATTACAAAATAAGTAGGATCTTGTTTCTGATAGTTGATTGATAGTTTAAATAGTTTGAAATTTTTAAACAAAATTCTTTAAGAAATGTAAGTAGGATCTTTGTTTCTCATTCCTGAAACATAGTTTAATTGTTTTCAAATTATGAGAATAATATTTTTATAAAAATAAGTAGGATCTCTATTTCTCACTTGAAAGATAGTTTAAATGTTTTCAAATTATCAAAATAATTTTAAAAAATAAATAAGTAGGATATCTGTTTCTGATAGTTGATTCATAGTTTAAATGTTGTAAATTTTAAAAATATTTTTTTATGAAAACTAAGTAGGATCTCTGTTTCTCATACTTGAAAGATAATTTAAAGGTTTTCAAATTATAAAATAACTTGTTAAAAAATGTTAGTAGGACTCTGTTTCTGATACTTGAAAGATAGTTTAAACGTTTCAAAAGTATAAAATAATTTTCTATCAAAAATAAGTAGGATTTCATTTCTGATTGTTGATTCATAGTGTAAATGTTTTGAAAATTTAAAAATAATTTTTTAAGAAAAGTAAGTAGGATCTCTGTTTTTCAAACTTGAAAGATAGTTTAATTGTTTTCAAATTATGAGAATATTTTGTTACAAAAATAAGTAGGATCTTTATTTCTCATACTTGAAAGATAGTTTAATTATTTTAAAATTATGAGAATAATTTTATTACAAAAATAAGTACGGATCTTTGTTTCTGATAGGTGATTGATAGTTTAAATGTTTTGAAATTTTAAAAATAATTTTTTAAGAAAAGTAAGTAGGATCTCTGTTTCTCATACTTCAAAGACAATTTAAATGTTTTCAAATTATGACAATAATTTTAATACAAAAATAAGTAGGATCTCAGTTTCTGATTGTTAATTGATAGTTTAAATGTTTTGAAAATTTTAAAATAGTTTTTTAAAAAATATAAGTAGGATCTCTGTTTCTCATACTTGAAAGATAGTTTAATTGTTTTCAAATTATGAGAATAATTTTGTTACAAAAATAAGTAGGATCTCTGTTTCTCATACTTGAAAGATAGTTTAATTGTTTTCAAACTATGAGAATAAATTTGTTACAAAAACAAGTAGGATCTCTGTTTCTCATATTTGAAAGATTGTTTAAATGTTTTCAACTTGTGACAATAATTTTATTACAAAAATAAGTAGGATCTCTGTTTCTGATAGTTGATTCATAGTTTAAATGTTTTCAAATTTTAAAAATATTTTTTTAAGAAAAGTAAGGAGGATCTCTGTTTCTCATACTTGAAAGATAGTTTAAATTTTTTCAAATTATGACAATAATTTTAATACAAAAATTAGTAGGATCTCAGTTTTCTGATTGTTGATTGATAGTTTTAAATATTTTCAAATTTTAAAATAATCTTTAAGAAATGTAAGTAGGATATCTGTTTCTCATACTTGAAAGATAGTTTAATTGTTTTTAAATTATGATAATAATTTTGTTACAAAAATAAGTAGGATCTCTATTTCTCATACTTGAAAGATTGTTTAAATGTTTTCAAATTATCAAAATAATTTTAAAACAAAAATAAGTAGGATCTTTGTTTCTGATAGTTGATTCATAGTTTAAATGTTGTAAAATTTTAAAAATAATTTTTTAAGAAAACTAAGTATGATCTCTGTTTCTCATAAATGAAAGATTGTGTAAATGTTTTAAAATTATAAAAATAACTTGTTAAAAATGTTAGTAGGATCTCTGTTTCTGATACTTGAAAGATAGTTTAAACGTTTTAAAATTATAAAATAATTTTATTACAAAAATAAGTAGGATCTCTGTTTCTCATAGTTGATGGATAGTTTAAATGTTGTGAAATTTTAAAAATATTTTTTTAAGAAATTTAAGTAGGATCTCTGTTTCTCATACTTGAAAGATAGTTTAAATATTTTCAAATTATAAAAGTAACTTGTTAAAAAATGTTAGTAGGATCTCTGTTTGTGATACTTGAAAGATAGTTTAAACGTTTTAAAATTAAAAAATAATTTTATTACAAAAATAAGTAGGATCTCTATTTCTAATAGTTGATTGATAGTTTAAATGTTTTGAAATTTTAAAAATAATTTTTCAAGAAATGTAAGTAGGATATCTGTTTCTCATACTTGAAAGATAGTTTAATTGTTTTTAAATTATGATGATAATTTTGTTACAAAAATAAGTAGGATCTCTATTTCTCATACTTGAAAGATTGTTTAATTATTTTAAAATTATGAGAATAATTTTATTACAAAAATAAGTACGGATCTTTGTTTCTAATAGGTGATTGATAGTTTAAATGTTTTGAAATTTTAAAAATAATTTTTTAAGAAAAGTAAGTAGGATCTCTGTTTCTCATACTTCAAAGACAATTTAAATGTTTTCAAATTATGACAATAATTTTAATACAAAAATAAGTAGGATCTCAGTTTCAGATTGTTAATTGATAGTTTAAATGTTTTGAAAATTTTAAAATAGTTTTTTAAGAAATGTAAGTAGGATATCTGTTTCTCATACTTGAAAGATAGTTTAATTGTTTTTAAATTATGATAATAATTTTTAATACAAAAATTAGTAGGATCTCAGTTTCTGATTGTTGATTGATAGTTTAAATATTTTCAAATTTTAAAAATAATCTTTTAAGAAATGTAAGTAGGATATCTGTTTCTCATACTTGAAAGATAGTTTAATTGTTTTTAAATTATGATAATAATTTTGTTACAAAAATAAGTAGGATCTCTATTTCTCATACTTGAAAGATTGTTTAAATGTTTTCAAATTATCAAAAGAATTTTAAAACAAAATTAAGTAGGATCTCTGTTTCTGATAGTTGATTCATAGTTTAAATGTTGTAAAATTTTAAAAATAATTTTTTAAGAAAACTAAGTATGATCTCTGTTTCTCATAAATGAAAGATTGTGTAAATGTTTTCAAATTATAAAAGTAACTTGTTAAAAAATGTTATTAGGATCTCTGTTTGTGATACTTGAAAGATAGTTTAAACATTTTAAAATTATAAAATAATTTTATTACAAAAATAAGTAGGATCTTTGTTTCTGATAGTTGATTGATAGTTTAAATATTTTGAAATTTTAAACAAAATTCTTTAAGAAATGTAAGTAGGATCTTTGTTTCTCATTCTTGAAACATAGTTTAATTGTTTTCAAATTATGAGAATAATATTTTTTTACAAAAATAAGTAGGATCTCTATTTCTCACACTTGAAAGATAGTTTAAATGTTTTCAAATTATAAAAATAATTTTAAAAAATGAATAAGTAGGATATCTGTTTCTGATAGTTGATTCATAGTTTAAATGTTGTAAAATTTTAAAAATATTTTTTTTATGAAAACTAAGTAGGATCTCTGTTTCTCATACTTGAAAGATAATTTAAAGGTTTTCAAATTATAAAAATAACTTGTTAAAAAATGTTAGTAGGACCTCTGTTTCTGATACTTGAAAGATAGTTTAAACGTTTCAAAAGTATAAAATAATTTTCTATCAAAAATAATTTTAATTCAAAAAAAAGTAGAATCTCAGTTTCTGATAGTTAATTGATAGTTTAAATGTTTTGAAATTTTAAAAATAATTTTTTAAGAAATGTAATTAGGATCTTTGTTTCTCATACTTGAAATAGAGTTTAAATGTTTTCAAATTATCAAAATAATTTTAATACAAATATAAGTAGGATCTTTGTTTCTTATAGTTGATTGATAGTTTAAATGTTTTGAAATTTTGAAAATAATTTTAATACAAAAATAAGTAGGATCTATGTTTATGATAGTTGATTGATAGTTTAAATGTTTTGTAATTTTAAAAATAATTTTTTAAGAAAAGTAAGTAGGATCTTTGTTTCTCATACTTGAAAGATAGTTTAAATGTTTTTAAATTATCAAAATAATTTTAATACAAAAACAAGTAGGATCTCTGTTTCTGATAGTTGATTGAGAGTTTAAATGTTTTGAAATTTTAAAAATATTTTTTTAAGAAAAGTAAGTAGGATCTATGTTTCTCATACTTGAAATATAGTTTAAATGTTTTCAAATTATGACAAGAATTTTAATACAAAAATAAGTAGGATCTCTGTTTCTGATAGTTGATTGATAAATTAAATGTTTTGAAATTTTAAAAATAATTTTTTAAGAAAAGTAAAAAGGATCTCTGTTTCTCATACTTGAAAGATAGTTTAAATGTTTTCAAATTATGACAATAATTTTAATACATAAATAAGTAGGATCTTTGTTTCTGATTGTTGATTGATAGTTTTAATGTTTTCAAAATTTAAAAATAATGTTTTAAAAAATGTAAGTAGGATCTCTATTTCTCATACTTGAAAGATAGTTTAAATGTTTTCAAATTATGATAATAATTTATTACAAAAACAAGTAAAATCTCTGTTTCTGATAGTTTATTGATAGTTTAAATGTTTTGAAATTTTAAAAATACTTTTTTTAGAAAAGTAAGTAGGATCTCTGTTTCTCATACTTGAAAGATAGTTTAAATGTTTTCAAATTATGACAATAATTTTAATACATAAATAAGTAGGATCTCTGTTTCTGATTGTTGATTGATAGTTTTAATGTTTTCAAAATTTAAAAATAATGTTTTAAAAAATGTAAGTAGGATCTCTATTTCTCATACTTGAAAGATAGTTTAAATGTTTTCAAATTATCAAAATAATTTTAATACAAAAATAAGTAGGATCTCTAGTTCTGATAGTTGATAGATAGATTAAATGTTTTGAAATTTTAAAAATAATTTTTTAAGAAAAGTAAGAAGGATCTCTGTTTCTCATACTTGAAAGATAATTTAAATGTTTTCAAATTATGACAATAATTTTAATACAAAAATAAGTAGGATCTCAGTTTCTGATAGTTGATTCATAGTTTAAATGTTTTGAAATTTTAAAAATAATTTTTTAAGAAAAGTAAGTAGTATCTTTGTTTCTCATACTTGAAAGATAGTTCAAATGTTTTCAAATTATGCCAATAATTTTAATACAAAAACAAGTACGATCTCTGTTTCTGATAGTTGATTGATAGTTTAAATGTTTTTGAAATTTTAAAAATAATTTTTTAAGAAAGTAAGTAGGATCTCTGTTTCTCATACTTGAAAGATAGTTTAAATGTTTTCAAATTATGACAATAATTTTAATACATAAATAAGTAGGATCTCTGTTTCTGATTGTTGATTGATGGTTTTAATGTTTTCAAAATTTAAAAATAATGTTTTAAAAAATGTAAGTAGGATCTCTATTTCTCATACTTGAAAGATAGTTTAAATGTTTTCAAATTATGACAATAATTTATTACAAAAACAAGTAGGATCTCTGTTTCTGATAGTTTATAGATAGTTTAAATGTTTTGAAATTTTAAAAATATTTTTTTAAGAAAAGTAAGTAGGATCTCTGTTTCTCATAGTTGAAAGATAGTTTAAATGTTTTCAAATTATGACAATAATTTTAATACAAAAATAAGTAGGATCTCAGTTTCTTATAGTTGATTCATAGTTTAAATATTGTGAAATTTTAAAAATAATTATGTTAAGAAAAGTAAGTAGGATCTTTGTTTCTGATACTTGAAAGATAGTTTAAATGTTTTTTTAAATTATGAGAATAATTTTATTACAAAAATAAGTACGATCTTTGTTTCTGATAGTTGATTGATAGATTAAATGTTTTGAAATTTTAAAAATAATTTTTTAAGAAAAGTGAGAAGGATCTCTGTTTCTCATACTTCAAAGACAATTTAAATGTTTTCAAATTATGACAATAATTTTAATACAAAAATAAGTAGGATCTCAGTTTCTGATTGTTAATTGATAGTTTAAATGTTTTGAAAATTTTAAAATAGTTTTTTAAAAAATATAAGTAGGATCTCTGTTTCTCATACTTGAAAGATAGTTTAATTGTTTTCAAATTATGAGAATAATTTTGTTACAAAAATAAGTAGGATCTCTGTTTCTCATACTTGAAAGATAGTTTAATTGTTTTCAAATTATGACAATAATTTTAATACATAAATAAGTAGGATCTCTGTTTCTGATTGTTGATTGATGGTTTTAATGTTTTCAAAATTTAAAAATAATGTTTTAAAAAATGTAAGTACGATCTCTATTTCTCATACTTGAAAGATAGTTTAAATGTTTTCAAATTATGACAATAATTTATTACAAAAACAAGTAGGATCTCTTTGATAGTTTATAGATAGTTTAAATGTTTTGAAATTTTAAAAATATTTTTTTAAGAAAAGTAAGTAGGATCTCTGTTTCTCATAGTTGAAAGATAGTTTAAATGTTTTCAAATTATGACAATAATTTTAATACAAAAATAAGTAGGATCTCAGTTTCTAATAGTTGATTCATAGTTTAAATATTGTGAAATTTTAAAAATAATTATGTTAAGAAAAGTAAGTAGGATCTTTGTTTCTGATACTTGAAAGATAGTTTAAATGTTTTTTTAAATTATGAGAATAATTTTATTAAAAAATAAGTACGATCTTTGTTTCTAATAGTTGATTGATAGATTAAATGTTTTGAAATTTTAAAAATAATTTTTTAAGAAAAGTGAGAAGGATCTTTGTTTCTCATACTTGAAAGATAGTTCAAATGTTTTCAAATTATGCCAATAATTTTAATACAAAAACAAGTACGATCTCTGTTTCTGATAGTTGATTGATAGTTTAAATGTTTTGAAATTTTAAAAATAATTTTTTAAGAAAAATAAGTAGGATCTCTGTTTCTCATACTTGAAAGATAGTTTAAATGTTTTCAAATTATGACAATAATTTTAATACATAAATAAGTAGGATCTCTGTTTCTATTGTTGATTGATAGTTTTAATGTTTTCAAAATTTAAAAATAATGTTTTAAAAAATGTGAGTAGGATCTCTATTTCTCATACTTGAAAGATAGTTTAAATGTTTTCAAATTATGACAATAATTTATTACAAAAACAAGTAGGATATCTGTTTCTGATAGTTTATTGATAGTTTAAATGTTTTGAAATTTTAAAAATATTTTTTTAAGAAAAGTAAGTAGGATCTCTGTTTCTCATAGTTGAAAGATATTTTAAATGTTTTCAAATTATGACAATAATTTTAATACAAAAATAAGTAGGATCTCAGTTTCTGATAGTTGATTCATAGTTTAAATATTGTGAAATTTTAAAAATAATTATGTTAAGAAAAGTAAGTAGGATCTTTGTTTCTGATACTTGAAAGATAGTTTAAATGTTTTTTTAAATTATGAGAATAATTTTATTACAAAAACAAGTTGGATCTTTGTTTGTGATAGTTGATTGATAGTTTAAATGTTTTGAAATTTTAAAAATATTTTTTTAAGAAAACAAAGTAAGATCTCTGTTTCTCATACTTGAAAAATAGTTTAAATGTTTTCGAATTATCAAAATAATTTTAATACAGAAATAAGTAGAATCTTAGTTTCTGATTGTTGATTGATAGTTTAAATGTTTTGAAATTTTAAAAATATTTTTTTAAGAAATGTAAATAGGATCTCTGTTTGTCATACTTGAAATATAGTTTAAATGTTTTCAAATTATTAAAATAATTTTAATAACATATATAAGTAGGATCTTTGTTTCTGATAGTTGATTGATACTTTAAATGTTTGAAATTATCAAAATATTTTTAATACAAAAACAAGTAGGATCTCTATTTCTGATAGTTGATTCATAGTTTAAATGTTTTGAAATTTTAAAAATAATTTTTTAAGAAAAGTAAGTAGTATCTGTGTTTCTCATACTTGAAAGATAGTTCAAATGTTTTCAAATTATGCAAATAACTTTAATACAAAAACAAGTACGATCTTTGTTTCTGATAGTTGATTAATAGTTTACATGTTTTGAAATTTTAAAAATAATTTTTTAAGAAAACAAAGTAGGATCTCTGTTTCTCATACTTGAAAGATAGTTTAAATGTTTTCGAATTATCAAAATAATTTTAATACAAAAGTAAGTAGAATCTCAGTTTCTGATTGTTGCTTGATAGTTTAAATGTTTTGAAATTTTAAAAATATTTTTTTAAGAAAAGTAAGTAGTATCTTTGTTTCTCATACTTGAAAGATAGTTCAAATGTTTTCAAATTATGACAATAATTTTAATATATAAATAAGTAGGATCTCTGTTTCTGATTGTTGATTGATAGTTTTAATGTTTTCAAAATTTAAAAATAATGTTTTAAAAAATGTAAGTAGTATCTCTATTTCTCATACTTGAAAGATAGTTTAAATGTTTTCAAATTATCAAAATAATTTTAATACAAAAATAAGTAGGATCTCTGGTTCTGATAGTTGATTGATAGATTAAATGTTTTGAAATTTTAAAAATATTTTTTAAAAGGATCTCTGTTTCTCATACTTGAAAGATAGTTTAAATGTTTTCAAATTATGACAATAATTTTAATACAAAAATAAGTAGGATCTCAGTTTCTGATAGTTGATTCATAGTTTAAATGTTTTGAAATTTTAAAAATATTTTTTTTAAGAAAAGTAAGTAGTATCTTATACTTGAAAGATAGTTCAAATGTTTTCAAATTATGCCAATAATTTTAATACAAAAACAAGTACGATCTCTGTTTCTGATAGTTGATTGATAGTTTAAATGTTTTGAAATTTTAAAAATAATTTTTTAAGAAAAGTAAGTAGGATCTCTGTTTCTCATACTTGAAAGATAGTTTAATTGTTTTCAAATTATGACAATAATTTTAATACATAAATAAGTAGGATCTCTGTTTCTGATTGTTGATTGATAGTTTTAATGTTTTCAAAATTTAAAAATAATGTTTTAAAAAATGTGAGTAGGATCTCTATTTCTCATACTTGAAAGATAGTTTAAATGTTTTCAAATTATGACAATAATTTATTACAAAAACAAGTAGGATCTCTGGTTCTGATAGTTTATTGATAGTTTAAATGTTTTGAAATTTTAAAAATATTTTTTTAAGAAAAGTAAGTAGGATCTTTGTTTCTCATAGTTGAAGATAGTTTAAATGTTTTCAAATTATGACAATAATTTTTAATACTAAAATAAGTAGGATCTCATTTCTGATAGTTGATTCATAGTTTAAAATATGTGAAATTTAAAAATAATTATGTTAAGAAAAGTAAGTAGGATCTTTGTTTCTGATACTTGGAAGATAGTTTAAATGTTTTTTTAAATTATGAGAATAATTTTATTACAAGAACAAGTAGGATCTTTGTTTGTGATAGTTGATTGATAGTTTAAATGTTTTGAAATTTTAAAAATATTTTTTTAAGAACACAAAGTAGGATCTCTGTTTCTCATACTTGAAAAATAGTTTAAATGTTTTCGAATTATCAAAATAATTTTAATACAGAAATAAGTAGAATCTTAGTTTCTGATTGTTGATTGATAGTTTAAATGTTTTGAAATTTTAAAAATATTTTTTTAAGAAATGTAAATAGGATCTCTGTTTGTCATACTTGAAATATAGTTTAAATATTTTCAAATTATTAAAATAATTTTAATACATATATAAGTAGGATCTTTGTTTCTGATAGTTGATTGATACTTTAAATGTTTTGAAATTATCAAAATATTTTTAATACAAAAACAAGTAGGATCTCTATTTCTGATAGTTGATTCATAGTTTAAATGTTTTGAAATTTTAAAAATAATTCTTTAAGAAAAGTAAGTAGTATCTGTGTTTCTCATACTTGAAAGATAGTTCAAATGTTTTCAAATTATGCAAATAACTTTAATACAAAAACAAGTACGATCTTTGTTTCTGATAGTTGATTAATAGTTTACATGTTTTGAAATTTTAAAAATAATTTTTTAAGAAAACAAAGTAGGATCTCTGTTTCTCATACTTGAAAGATAGTTTAAATGTTTTCGAATTATCAAAATAATTTTAATACAAAAGTAAGTAGAATCTCAGTTTCTGATTGTTGCTTGATAGTTTAAATGTTTTGAAAAATTTTTAAGAAAAGTAGAGTATCTTTGTTTCTCATACTTGAAAATATTCAAATGTTTTCAAATTTGACAATAATTTTAATATATAATAAGTAGGATCTCTGTTTCTGATTGTTGATGATAGTTTTAATGTTTTCAAAATTTAAAAATAATGTTTTAAAAAATGTAAGTAGGATCTCTATTTCTCATACTTGAAAGATAGTTTAATGTTTTCAAATTATGACATATTTATTACAAAAAAGTAGGATCTCTGGTTCTGATAGTAGATAGTTTAAATGTTTTGAAATTTTAAAAATATTTTTTAAGAAAAGTAAGTAGGATCTTTGTTTCTCATAGTTTGAAAGATAGTTAAATGTTTTCAAATTATGACAATAATTTAATACTAAAAATAAGTAGGATTCAGTTTCTGATAGTTGATTTCATAGTTTAAATTTGTGAAATTTTAAAAATAATTTGTTAAGAAAAGTAAGTAAGGATCTTTGTTTCTGATACTTGAAAGATAGTTTAAATGTTTTTAAATTATGAATAATTTTATTACAAAAACAAGTGGATCTTTGTTTCTGATAGTTGATTGATAGTTTAAATGTTTGAAATTTTAAAAATTTTTTAAGAAAAAAGTAGGATCTCTGTTTCTCATACTTCAAAAATAGTTTAAATGTTTTCAAATTATCAAAATAATTTTAATACAAATAAGTAGATCTTAGTTTCTGATTATGATTGATAGTTTAAATGTTTTGAAATTTAAAAATATTTTTTAGAAATGTAAATAGGATCTCTGTTTTGTCATACTTGAAATATAGTTTAAATATTTTCAAATTATAAAATTTTTAATAATATAATAGGATCTTGTTTCTGATAGTTTGATTGATACTTTAAATGTTTTGAATTATCAAAATATTTTTAATACAAAACAGTAGGATCTCTGTTTCGATAGTATTCATAGTTTAATGTTTTGAAAATTTTAAAATAATTTTTTTAAAAAAGTAAGTAGTATCTGTGTTTCTCATATTCTTAAGATAGTTCAATGTTTTCAAATATGCAAATAACTTTAATACAAAAACAAGTACGATCTTTGTTTCTGATAGTTGATTAATAGTTTACATGTTTTGAAATTTTAAAAATAATTTTTTAAGAAAACAAAGTAGGATCTCTGTTTCTCATACTTGAAAGATAGTTTAAATGTTTTCGAATTATCAAAATAATTTTAATACAAAAGTAAGTAGAATCTCAGTTTCTGATTGTTGCTTGATAGTTTAAATGTTTTGAAATTTTAAAAATATTTTTTTAAGAAAAGTAAGTAGTATCTTTGTTTCTCATACTTGAAAGATAGTTCAAATGTTTTCAAATTATGACAATAATTTTAATATATAAATAAGTAGGATCTCTGTTTCTGATTGTTGATTGATAGTTTTAATGTTTTCAAAATTTAAAAATAATGTTTTAAAAAATGTAAGTAGTATCTCTATTTCTCATACTTGAAAGATAGTTTAAATGTTTTCAAATTATCAAAATAATTTTAATACAAAAATAAGTAGGATCTCTGTTTCTGATAGTTGATTCATAGTTTAAATATTGTGAAATTTTAAAAATAATTTTTTTAAGAAAAGTAAGTAGGATCTTTGTTTCTCATACTTGAAAGATAGTTTAAATGTTTTCAAATTATGACAATAATTTTAATACAAAAATAAGTAGGATCTCAGTTTCTGATAGTTGATTCATAGTTTAAATGTTTTGAAATTTTAAAAATATTTTTTTAAGAAAAGTAAGTAGTATCTTTGTTTCTCATACTTGAAAGATAGTTCAAATGTTTTCAAATTATGCCAATAATTTTAATACAAAAACAAGTACGATCTCTGTTTCTGATAGTTGATTGATAGTTTAAATGTTTTGAAATTTTAAAATAATTTTTTAAGAAAAGTAAGTAGGATCTCTGTTCTCATACTTGAAAGATAGTTTAATTGTTTTCAAATTATGACAATAATTTTAATACATAAATAAGTAGGATCTCTGTTTCTGATTGTTGATTTGATAGTTTTAATGTTTTCAAATTTAAAATAATGTTTTAAAAAATGTGAGTAGGATCTCTAATTCTCATACTTGAAAGATAGTTTAAATGTTTTCAAATTATGACAATAATTTATTACAAAAACAAGTAGGATCTCTGGTTCTGATAGTTTATTGATAGTTTAAATGTTTTGAAATTTTAAAAATATTTTTTTAAGAAAAGTAAGTAGGATCTTTGTTTCTCATAGTTGAAATATAGTTTAAATGTTTTCAAATTATGACAATAATTTTAATACTAAAATAAGTAGGATCTCAGTTTCTGATAGTTGATTCATAGTTTAAATATTGTGAAATTTTAAAAATAATTATGTTAAGAAAAGTAAGTAGGATCTTTGTTTCTGATACTTGGAAGATAGTTTAAATGTTTTTTTAAATTATGAGAATAATTTTATTACAAAAACAAGTAGGATCTTTGTTTGTGATAGTTGATTGATAGTTTAAATGTTTTGAAATTTTAAAAATATTTTTTTAAGAACACAAAGTAGGATCTCTGTTTCTCATACTTGAAAAATAGTTTAAATGTTTTCGAATTATCAAAATAATTTTAATACAGAAATAAGTAGAATCTTAGTTTCTGATTGTTGATTGATAGTTTAAATGTTTTGAAATTTTAAAAATATTTTTTTAAGAAATATAAATAGGATCTCTGTTTGTCATACTTGAAATATAGTTTAAATGTTTTCAAATTATTAAAATAATTTTAATACATATATAAGTAGGATCTTTGTTTCTGATAGTTGATTGATACTTTAAATGTTTTGAAATTATCAAAATATTTTTAATACAAAAACAAGTAGGATCTCTATTTCTGATAGTTGATTCATAGTTTAAATGTTTTGAAATTTTAAAAATAATTTTTTAAGAAAAGTAAGTAGTATCTTTGTTTCTCATACTTGAAAGATAGTTCAAATGTTTTCAAATTATGCAAATAACTTTAATACAAAAACAAGTACGATCTTTGTTCCTGATAGTTGATTAATAGTTTACATGTTTTGAAATTTTAAAAATAATTTTTTAAGAAAAGTGAGTAGGATCTCTGTTTCTCATACTTGAAAGATAGTTTAAATGTTTTCAAATTATGACAATAATTTTAATACATAAATAAGTAGGATCTCTGTTTTTGATTATTGATTGATAGTTTTAATGTTTTCAAAATTTAAAAATAATGTTTTAAAAAATGTAAGTAGGATCTCTATTTCTCATACTTGAAAGATAGTTTAAATGTTTTCAAATTATCAAAATAATTTTAATACTAAAATAAGTAGGATCTCTGGTTCTGATAGTTGATTGATAGATTAAATGTTTTGAAATTTTAAAAATAATTTTTTAAGAAAAGTAAGAAGGATCTCTGTTTCTCATACTTGAAAGATAGTTTAAATGTTTTCAAATTATGACAATAATTTTAATACAAAAATAAGTAGGATCTTAGTTTCTGATAGTTGATTCATAGTTTACATGTTTTGAAATTTTAAAAATAATTTTTTAAGAAAAGTAAGTAGGATCTCTGTTTCTCATACTTGAAAGATAGTTTAAATGTTTTCAAATTATGACAATAATTTTAATACATAAATAAGTAGGATCTCTGTTTCTGATTGTTGATTGATAGTTTTAATGTTTTCAAAATTTAAAAATAATGTTTTAAAAAATGTAAGTAGGATCTCTATTTCTCATACTTGAAAGATAGTTTAAATGTTTTCAAATTATCAAAATAATTTTAATACAAAAATAAGTAGGATCTCTGGTTCTGATAGTTGATTGATAGATTAAATGTTTTGAAATTTTAAAAATATTTTTTTAAGAAAAGTAAGAAGGATCTCTGTTTCTCATACTTCAAAGATAGTTTAAATGTTTTCAAATTATGACAATAATTTTAATACACAAATAAGTAGGATCTCAGTTTCTGATAGTTGATTCATAGTTTAAATGTTTTGAAATTTTAAAAATAATTTTTTAAAAAAAGTAAGTAGTATCTTTGTTTCTCATACTTGAAAGATAGTTCAAATGTTTTCAAATTATGCCAATAATTTTAATACAAAAACAAGTACGATCTCTGTTTCTGATAGTTGATTGATAATTTAAATGTTTTGAAATTTTAAAAATAATTTTTTAAGAAAAGTAAGTAGGATCTCTGTTTCTCATACTTGAAAGATAGTTTAAATGTTTTAAAATTATGAGAATAATTTTAATACATAAATAAGTAGGATCTCTGTTTCTGATAGTTGATTGATAGATTAAATGTTTTGAAATTTTAAAAATTATTTTTTAAGAAAAGTAAAAAGGATTTCTGTTTCTCATACTTGAAAGATAGTTTAAATGTTTTCAAATTATGACAATAATTTTAATACAAAAATAAGTAGGATCTCAGTTTCTGATAGTTGATTTATAGTTTAAATGTTTTGAAATTTTAAAAATAATTTTTTAAGAAAAGTAAGTAGTATCTTTGTTTCTCATACTTGAAAGATAGTTCAAATGTTTTCAAATTATGCCAATAATTTTAATGCAAAAACAAGTACGATCTCTGTTTCTGATTGTTGATTGATAGTTTAAATGTTTTGAAATTTTAAAAATAATTTTTTAAGAAAAGTAAGTAGGATCTCTGTTTCTCATACTTGAAAGATAGTTTAAATGTTTTCAAATTATGACAATAATTTTAATACATAAATAAGTAGGATCTCTATTTCTGATAGTTGATTCATAGTTTAAATGTTTTGAAATTTTAAAAATAATTTTTTAAGAAAAGTAAGTAGGATCTTTGTTTTTGATACTTGAAAAATAGTTTAAATATTTTCAAATTATCAAAATAATTTTAATACAAAAACAAGTACGATCTCTGTTTCTGATAGTTGAATGATAGTTTAAAAGTTTTGAAATTTAAAAAATATCTTTTTAAGAAAAGTAAGTAGTATCTCTATTTCTCATACTTGAAAGATAGTGTAAATATTTTCAAATTATAAAAAAAAAATTAATACAAAAATAAGTAGGATCTCTATTTTTGATAGTTGATTCATAGTTTAAATGTTTTGAAATTTTAAAAATAATTTTTTAAGAAAAGTAAGTAGGATCTTTGTTTCTGATACTTGAAAAATAGTTTAAATATTTTCAAATTATCTAAATAATTTTAATACAAAAACAAGTAAGATCTCTGTTTCTGATAGTTGAATGATAGTTTAAAAGTTTTGAAATTTAAAAAATAACTTTTTAAGAAAAGTAAGTAGTATCTCTATTTCTCATACTTGAAAGATAGTTTAAATGTTTTTAAATTATCAAAAAAAATTTAATACAAAAATAAGTAGGATCTCTATTTTTTATTGTTGATTCATAGTTTAAATGTTTTAAAATTTTAAAAATAATTTTTTAAGAAAAGTAAGTAGGATCTTTGTTTCTGATACTTGAAAGATAGTTTAAATGTTTTCAAATTATGAGAATAATTTTATTACAAAAACAAGTAGGATCTTTGTTTGTGATAGTTGATTGATAGTTTAAATGTTTTAAAATTTTAAAAATATTTTTTTAAGAAAACAAAGTAGGATCTCTGTTTCTCATACTTGAAAGATAGTTTAAATGTTTTCGAATTATCAAAATAATTTTAATACAAAAATAAGTAGAATCTCAGTTTCTGATTGTTGATTGATAGTTTAAATGTTTTGAAATTTTAAAAATATTTTTTTAATAAATGTAAGTAGGTGATGCAACCATATTATTCGATAGTTTCACCCACATTTAAATAGTGTTTTGCCTATGTTTTATATATAAAATGCCTTGATATTCTTTGTTTTATGTTTTGAAGGCACTTTTGGATGAAAGATGCAAAAATGAGTAAATTGAAGGTAATTGGCAGATTTGACGTTCAGTCGATGTTTTGTGCAGAACATGAGTTCTAAAGGTCGAAATGAAGTGATTCCAGTGGCATTAAAAAGCTAACATCCATACCTTTCTGGACATCTAAGGCAAGACAATAAAATAAGGAAGAGCATGGAAATCGCAGCTTTCAAAGTCAAATCTCGCAATCTGCCAGTGTTGACCTTCGGTCAGTCCGACTTGAATATCTAGAGCTACAAAAGTCCAATTGATGAAAACTCAATTGTTTTGGATTCCTGACTCAAAGACCTATAAACGCTCCAAATTTCAGCCAAAAACGATGTCATATGAGGGAGATATGATTTTTCAAAGATGACAACTGAATTCTGCCAGCAAACAGGTTTCGTGAAGAAACGAGTCCAGATTACGTTCCGAAGCATCTAAACTGACATCCAAGTTTTTATTTCAGCAATGTAGCTCCTCTAAGTCAAAGCTTGAAGATTTCATGCAAAACTATTTCTCCTTTTTTAGGAAAATAGTTATTGAACTACTTAAATGTAAATTGTCTACTTAAGGGAGGACTATTTTGTAAAATAGAGATTAGGGTTTCCTAGCATATAAAAAGAATGAGAGAAGAGAAGGGGGGCAGCCACCCAAGAGGAGAAAAACGCCCCCCTACTATAAGAAACCCTAAATCATGCATTCTTCCATCTTTTTGATTAGTTGTTCAATAAACATGCAAGGCTAAACTCATTTTCTTGGTTGCAAGGACACGGAAACCTTCGGATTTCAAGAACTGTGAGATGTATTTTACCTTTTCTTTTCAGTTTATATGATGAATATGTTTGTTCTCCTATGCTTATTTTTCCTATGATTGTTTATTTTAATTGCTAGAGCGGACTCTAAGTTATTATTATAGACAATTTATTGCTAAGTTTGATATCAAAATCGGAGTTGTGGTATATGAACTTGTGAAGCAACTGAGTTTAATAATTGTAGCGGATCTACGTTATTAATCTTAGGGAGAACATTCGATCAAAGCAACATAAGCAGACAACTTAGTTGTTAAGATAATGAATTTATCTAGATCTTAAGGCTGCCATTGGATTAAATCATTAGTGCGGACACTGTGATTATTTGTTGGTTAGGGTTAGTTATACGGCGGATCCGTTAATTAACCAACGTTAAGAAAAGATAAAAATTCAGAATATAAACTGGAATTTCGTTTCAAGGATCGGTTCTGATTTCTATAGGTGGATGTGTGATTGCGACCAAGGTTTGTTCTCTTGATAATTTTCTAATTTTATTAAATTTTGTTTGATAGTTTTCTGTTTTATTTTTCTTTAGCCTATATAACATCCAACCCCCCCAAATTGCATAACGTATAGCATAAAAATCTGAACTAAATCTTCCTCGTGGGATCGACCCCTTGCTTGCTCTATACTATCTTGTGTGTTGTGTTTGAAGCTAGGGTAATTAATTTGTGCGACCGCGACATCGCAACAGTAGGATCTCTGTTTGTCATACTTGAAATATAGTTTAAATGTTTTCAAATTATTAAAATAATTTTAATACATATATAAGTAGGATCTTTGTTTCTGATAGTTGATTGATACTTTAAATGTTTTGAAATTATCAAAATAATTTTAATACAAAAACAAGTAGGATCTCTATTTCTGATAGTTAATTCATAGTTTAAATGTTTTGAAATTTTAAAAATAATGTTTTAAGAAAAGTAAGTAGTATCTTTGTTTCTCATACTTGAAAGATAGTTCAAATGTTTTCAAATTATGCCAATAACTTTAATACAAAAACAAGTACGATCTTTGTTTCTGATTGTTGATTGATAGTTTAAATGTTTTGAAATTTTAAAAATAATTTTTTAAGAAAAGTAAGTAGGATCTCTGTTTCTCATACTTGAAAGATAGTTTAAATGTTTTCAAATTATGACAATAATTTTAATACATAAATAAGTAGGATCTCTGTTTCTGATTGTTGATTGATAGTTTTAATGTTTTCAAAATTTAAAAATAATGTTTTAAAAAATGTAAGTAGGATCTCTATTTCTCATACTTGAAAGATAGTTTAAATGTTTTCAAATTATGACAATAATTTATTACAAAAACAAGTCCGATCTTTGTTTCTGATAGTTGATTGAAAGTTTAAATGTTTTGAAATTTTAAAAATAATTTTTTAAGAAAAGTAAGTAGGATCTCTGTTTCTCATACTTGAAAGATAGTTTAAATGTTTTCAAATTATGACAATAATTTATTACAAAAACAAGTAGGATCTCTGTTTCTGATAGTTGATTCATAGTTTAAATATTGTGAAATTTTAAAATTAATTCTTTTAAGAAAAGGAAGTAGGATCTTTGTTACTCATACTTGAAAGATAGTTTAAATGTTTTCAAATTATGAGAATAATTTTATTACAAAAACAAGTAGGATCTTTGTTTGTGATAGTTGATTGATAGTTTAAATGTTTTGAAAGTTTAAAAATATTTTTTTAACAAAAACATAGTAGGATCTCTGTTTCTCATACTTGAAAGATAGTTTAAATGTTTTCGAATTATCAAAATAATTTTAATACAAAAACAAGTAGGATCTCTATTTCTGATAGTTGAATGATAGTTTAAAAGTTTTGAAATTTAAAAAATATATTTTTTTAGAAAACTAAGTAGGATCTCTGTTTCTCATACTTGAAAGATAGTTTAAATATTTTAAAATTATAATATAATTTTATTACAAAAACAAGTAGGATCTATATTTCTGATAGATGATTGATAGTTTAAATGTTTTGAAATTATCAAAATAATTTTAATACAAAAATAAGTAGGATCTCTGTTTCTGATAGTTGATTCGTAGTTTAAATGTTTTGAAATTTTAAAAATAATTTTTCTAAAAAAGTAAGTAATATCTTTGTTTCTCAAACTTGAAAGATAGTTTAAATGTTTTCAAAATATGAAAATAATTTTAATAAAAAAACAAGTAGGATCTTTGTTTCTGATAGTTGATTGATAGTTTAAATGTTTTGAAATTATCAAAATAATTTTAATACAAAAACAAGTAGGATCTCTGTTTCTGATAGTTGATTGATAGTTTAAATGTTTTGAAATTATCAAAATAATTTTAATACAAAAATAAGTAGGATCTCTGTTTCTGATAGTTGATTCGTAGTTTAAATGTTTTGAAATTTTAAAAATAATTTTTTTTAAAAAATAAGTAGTATCTTTGTTTGTCATACTTGAAAGATAGTTTAAATGTTTTCAAATTATGAAAATAATTTTAATAAAAAAAGTAGGATCTCAGTTTCTGATAGTTGATTGATAGTTTAAATGTTTTGAAATTTTAAAAATAATTTTTTAAGAAAAGTAAGTAGTATCTTTGTTTCTCATACTTGAAAGATAGTTTAAATGTTTTAAAATTATGAAAATCATTTTAATACAAAAACAAGTAGGATCTGTGTTTCTGATAGTTGATTGATAGTTTAAATATTTTGAAATTTTCAAAATTATTTTTTAAGAAAAGTAAGTAGGATCTCTGTTGCTCATACTTGAAAGATAGTTTAAATGTTTTCAAATTATGACAATAATTTTAATACAAAAAAAAGTAGGATCTATGTTTCTGATTGTTGATTGATAGTTTTAATGTTTTCAAAATTTAAAAATAATGTTTTAAAAAATGTAAGTAAGATCTCTATTTCTAATACTTGAAAGATAGTTTAAATGTTTTCAAATTATAAAAATAATTTTAATACAAAAATAAGTAGGATCTCTGTTTCTGATAGTTGATTCATAGTTTAAATGTTTTGAAATTTTAAAAATAATTTTTTAAGAAAAGTAAGTAGGATCTTTATTTCTTATACTTGAAAGATAGTTCAAATATTTTCAAATTATCAAAATAATTTTAATACAAAAACAAGTAGGATCTCTGTTTCTAATAGTTGATTGATAGTTTAAATGTTTTGAAATTTTAAAAATAAGTTTTTAAGAAAAGTAAGTAGGATCTCTATATCTCATACTTGAAAGATAGTTTAAATGTTTTCAAATTATGACAATAATTTTAATACAAAAATAAGTATGATCTCAGTTTCTGATAGTTGATTCATAGTTTAAATATTGTGAAATTTTAAAAATAATTCTTTTAAGAAAATGAAGTAGGATCTTTGTTACTCATACTTGAAAGATAGTTTAAATGTTTTCAAATTATGAGAATAATTTTATTACAAAAACAAGTAGGATCTTTGTTTGTGATAGTTGATTGATAGTTTAAATGTTTTGAAATTTTAAAAATATTTTTTCAGAAAACAAAGTAGGATCTCTGTTTCTCATACTTGAAAGATAGTTTAAATGTTTTCGAATTATCAAAATAATTTTAATACAAAATAAGTAGAATCTCAGTTTCTGATTGTTGATTGATAGATTAAATGTTTTGAAATTATCAAAATAATTTTAATACATATATAAGTAGGATCTTTGTTTCAGATACTTGAAAAATAGTTTAAATGTTTTCAAATTATTAAAATAATTTTAATACAAAAACAAGTAGGATCTCTGTTTCTGATAGTTGAATGATAGTTTAAAAGTTTTGAAATTTAAAAAATATTTTTTTAAGCAAACAAAGTAGGATCTCTGTTTCTCATACTTGAAAGATAGTTTAAATGTTTTCGAATTATCAAAATAATTTTAATACAAAAATAAGTAGAATCTTAGTTTCTGATTGTTGATTGATAGTTTAAATGTTTTGAAATTATCAAAATAATTTTAATACATATAGAAGTAGGATCTTTGTTTCTGATAGTTGATTGATAGTTTAAATGTTTTGAAATTATCAAAATAATTTTAATACAAAAACAAGTAGGATCTCTGTTTCTGATAGTTGAATGATAGTTTAAAAGTTTTGAAATTTAAAAAATATTTTTTTAAGCAAACAAAGTAGGATCTCTGTTTCTCATACTTGAAAGATAGTTAAAATGTTTTCGAATTATCAAAATAATTTTAATACAAAAATAAGTAGAATCTTAGTTTCTGATTGTTGATTGATAGTTTAAATGTTTTGAAATTATCAAAATAATTTTAATACATATATAAGTAGGATCTTTTTTTCTGATAGTTGATTGATAGTTTAAATGTTTTGAAATTATCAAAATAATTTTAATACAAAAACAAGTAGGATCTCTGTTTCTGATAGTTTAAAAGTTTTGAAATTTAAAAAATATTTTTTAAAAAAAAAGTAAGTAGGATCTCTGTTTCTCATACTTGAAAGATAGTTTCAATATTTTCAAATTATCAAAATAATTTTAATACAAAAACAAGTAGGATCTCTGTTTCTAATAGTTGATTGATAGTTTAAATGTATTGAAATTTTCAAAATAAGTTTTTAAGAAAAGTAAGTAGGATCTCTTTTTCTCATACTTGAATGATAGTTTAAATGTTTTCAAATTATGACAATAATTTTAATACAAAAATAAGTAGTATCTCAGTTTCTGATAGTTGATTCATAGTTTAAATCTTGTGAAATTTTAAAAATAATTCTTTTAAGAAAAGGAAGTAGGATCTTTGTTACTCATACTTGAAAGATAGTTTAAATATTTTCAAATTATGAGAATAATTTTATAACAAAAACAAGTAGGATCTTTGTTTGTGATAGTTGATTCATAGTTTAAATGTTTTGAAATTTTAAAAATATTTTTTTAAGAAAAGTAAGTAGGAACTTTGTTTCTGATATTTGAAAAATAGTTTAAATGTTTTCAAATTATCAAAATAATTTTAATACAAAAACAAGTAGGATCTCTGTTTCTGATAGTTAAATGATAGTTTAAAAGTTTTGAAATTTAAAAAATATTTTTTTTAAGAATACTAAGTAGGATCTTTATTTCTCATACTTGAAAGATAGTTTAAATATTTTAAAAATATAATACAATTTTAATACAAAAACAAGTAGGATCTTTGTTTCTGATAGTTGAATGATAGTTTAAAAGTTTTGAAATTTAAATTTTTTTTTTTTAAGAAAAGTAAGTAGGATCTTTGTTTCTGATACTTGAAAGATAGTTTAAATGTTTTCAAATTATGACAATAATTTTAATATAAAAACAAGTAGGATCTCTGTTGCTGATAGTTGATTGATAGTTTAGATGTTTTGAAATTTTAAAAATAATTTTTTAAGAAAAGTAAGAAGGATCTCTGTTTCTCATACTTCAAAGATGGTTTTAAATGTTTTCAAATTATGAGAATAATTGTATTACAAAAATAAGTAGGATCTTTGTTTGTGATAATTGATTGATAGTTTAAATGTTTTGAAATTTTAAAAATATTTTTTTAAGAAAAGTAAGTAGGAACTTTGTTTCTGATATTTGAAAAATAGTTTAAATGTTTTCAAATTATCAAAATAATTTTAAAACAAAAACAAGTACGATCTCTGTTTCTGATAGTTGATTGATAGTTTAAATGTTTTGAAATTTTAAAAATAATTTTTTAAGAAAAGTAAGTAGGATCTCTGTTTCTCATACTTGAAAGATAGTTTAAATGTTTTCAAATTATGACAATAATTTTAATACATACATAAGTAGGATCTCTGTTTCTGATAGTTGATTGATAGATTAAATGTTTTGAAATTTTAAAAATAATTTTTTAAGAAAAGTAAGAAGGATCTCTGTTTCTCATACTTCAAAGATGGTTTTAAATGTTTTCAAATTATGAGAATAATTGTATTACAAAAACAAGTAGGATCTTTGTTTGTGATAATTGATTGATAGTTTAAATGTTTTGAAATTTTAAAAATATTTTTTTCAGAAAACAAAGTAGGACCTGTGTTTCTCATACTTGAAAGATAGTTTAAATGTTTTCGAATTATCAAAATAATTTTAATACAAAAATAAGTAGAATCTCAGTTTCTGATTGTTGATTGATAATTTAAATTTTTTGAAATTATCAAAATAATTTTAATACATATATTAGTAGGATCTTTGTTTCTGATAGTTGATTGATAGTTTAAATGTTTTGAAATTATCAAAATAATTTTAATACAAAAACAAGTAGGATCTCTGTTTTTGATAATTGAATGATAATTTAAAAGTTTTGAAATTTTAAAAATATTTTTTTTAAGAAAACCAAGTAGGATCTCTGTTTCTCATACTTGAAATATAGTTTAAATATTTTAAAATTATAATATAATTTTATTACAAAAACAAGTAGGATCTATGTTTCTGATAGTTGATTTATAGTTCAAATGTTTTGAAATTTTAAAAATAATTTTTTAAGAAAAGTAAGTAGGACCTCTGTTTCTCATACTTGAAAGATAGTTTAAATGTTTTCAAATTATGAGAATAATTGTATTACAAAAACAAGTAGGATCTTTGTTTGTGATAGTTGATTGATAGTTTAAATGTTTTGAAATTTTAAAAATATATTTTTTCAGAAAACAAAGTAGGATCTCTGTTTCTCATACTTGAAAGATAGTTTAAATGTTTTCGAATTATCAAAATAATTTTAATACAAAAACAAGTAGGATCTCTGTTTCTGATAGTTGAATGATAGTTTAAAAGTTTTGAAATTTAAAAAATATTTTTTTAAGAAAAGTAAGTAGGATCTCTGTTTCTCATACTTGAAAGATAGTTTAAATGTTTTCAAATTATGGCAATAATTTTAATACAAAAATAAGTAGGATCTTTGGTTGTGATAGTTGAATGATAGTTTAAATGTTTTGAAATTATCAAAATAATTTTAATACATATATAAGTAGGATCTTTGTTTCTGATAGTTGATTGATAGTTTAAATGTTTTGAAATTATCAAAATAATTTTAATACAAAAACTAGTAGGATCTCTGTTTCTGATAGTTGAATGATAGTTTAAAAGTTTTGAAATTTAAAATTTTTTTTTTTAAGAAAAGTAAGTAGTATCTCTGTTTCTCATACTTGAAAGATAGTTTAAATGTTTTCAAATTATGACAATAATTTTAATAAAAAAAGAAGTAGGATCTTTGTTTGTGATAGTTGATTGATAGTTTAATTGTTTTGAAATTTTAAAAATATTTTTTTAAGAAAAGTAAGTAGGATCTTTGTTTCTGATACTTGAAAAATAGTTTAAATGTTTTCAAATTATCAAAATAATTTTAATACAAAAACAACTAGGATCTCTGTTTCTGATAGTTGAATGATAGTTTAAAAGTTTTGAAATTTAAAAAATATTTTTTTAAGAAAAGTAAGTAGGATCTGTTTCTCATACTTGAAAGATAGTTTAAATGTTTTCAAATTATGAGAATAATTGTATTACAAAAACAAGTAGGATCTTTGTTTGTGATAGTTGATTGATAGTTTAAATGTTTTGAAATTTTAAAAATATTTTTTTAAGAAAACAAAGTAGGCTCTCTGTTTCTCATACTTGAAAGATAGTTTAAATGTTTTCGAATTATCAAAATAATTTTAATACAAAAATAAGTAGAATCTCAGTTTCTGATTGTTGATTGATAGATTAAATGTTTTGAAATTATCAAAATAATTTTAATACATATATAAGTAGGATCTTTGTTTCAGATACTTGAAAAATAGTTTAAATGTTTTCAAATTATCAAAATAATTTTAATATAAAAACAAGTAGGATCTCTGTTTCTAATAAATGAATGATATTTTAAAAGTTTTGAAATTTAAAAAATATTTTTTTAAGAAAAGTAAGTAGGATCTCTGTTTCTCATACTTGAAAGATAGTTTAAATGTTTTCGAATTATCAAAATAATTTTATTACAAAAACAAGTAGGATATTTGTTTGTGATAGTTGATTGATAGTTTAAATGTTTTGAAATTATCAAAATATTTTTTTAAGAAAACAAAGTAGGATCTCTGTTTCTCATACTTGAAAGATAGTTTAAATGTTTTCGAATTATCAAAATAATTTTAATACAAAAATAAGTAGAATCTCAGTTTCTGATTGTTGATTGATAGTTTAAATGTTTTGAAATTATCAAAATAATTTTAATACATATATAAGTAGGATCTTTGTTTCTGATGGTTGATTGATAGTTTAAATGTTTTGAAATTATCAAAATAATTTTAATACAAAAACAAGTAGGATCTCTGTTTCTGATAGTTGAATGATAGTTTAAAAGTTTTGAAATTTAAAAAAAAAAATTTAAGAAAAGTAAGTAGGATATTTGTTTCTCATAGTTGAAAGATAGTTTAAATGTTTTCAAATTATGACAATAATTTTAATAAAAAAAGAAGTAGGATCTTTGTTTCTGATAGTTGATTGATAGTTTAAATGTTTTGAAATTTTAAAAATATTTTTTTCAGAAAACAAAGTAGGATCTCTGTTTCTCATACTTGAAAGATAGTTTAAATGTTTTCGAATTATCAAAATAATTTTAATACAAAAACAAGTAGGATCTCTGTTTCTGATAGTTGAATGATAGTTTAAAAGTTTTGAAATTTAAAAAATATTTTTTTAAGAAAAGTAAGTAGGATCTCTGTTTCTCATACTTGAAAGATAGTTTAAATGTTTTCAAATTATGAGAATAATTGTATTACAAAAACAAGTAGGATCTTTGTTTGTGATAATTGATTGATAGTTTAAATGTTTTGAAATTTTAAATATAGTTTTTTCATAAAACAAAGTAGGATCTCTGTTTCTCATACTTGAAAGATAGTTTAAATGTTTTCGAATTATCAAAATAATTTTAATACAAAAATAAGTAGAATCTCAGTTTCTGATTGTTGATTGATAGTTTAAATGTTTTGAAATTATCAAAATAATTTTAATACATATATAAGTAGGATCTTTGTTTCTGATACTTGAAAAATAGTTTAAATGTTTTCAAATTATCAAAATAATTTTAATACAAAAACAAGTAGGATCTCTGTTTCTGATAGTTGAATGATAGTTTAAAAGTTTTGAAATTTAAAAAATATTTTTTTAAGAAAAGTAAGTAGGATCTCTGTTTCTCATACTTGAAAGATAGTTTAAATGTTTTCGAGTTATCAAAATAATTTTATTACAAAAACAAGTAGGATATTTGTTTGTGATAGTTGATTGATAGTTTAAATGTTTTGAAATTTTAAAAATATTCTTTTCAGAAAACAAAGTAGGATCTCTGTTTCTCATACTTGAAAGATAGTTTAAATGTTTTCGAATTATCAAAATAATTTTAATACAAAAACAAGTAGGATCTCTGTTTCTGATAGTTGAATTATAGTTTAAAAGTTTTGAAATTTTAAAAATATTTTTTTAAGAAAAGTAAGTAGGATCTCTGTTTCTCATACTTGAAAGATAGTTTAAATGTTTTCAAATTATGAGAATAATTTTATTACAAAAACAAGTAGGATCTTTGTTTGTGATAGTTGATTGATAGTTTAAATGTTTTGAAATTTTAAA